>QXDT01000089.1:0-292606 GCA_003717175.1 Protomyces macrosporus | reverse complement strand
TGTTTGGATACCGGCAAGTCGACTAGTGGTTACGTTGTTCAGATTGGTGGTAACACGGTGTCATGGCAGTGTCGCAAGCAAGACACCGTCGCGTTGTCTACAACAGAGGCAGAGTACATCGGCATGGCAAACTGTGTCAAGGAGCTCGAATGGATCAAAGCTGTGCTTGAGCAAATGGGCTCTGGCATCTCAACTAAAAAGGTGGACATGACGTTCCAGATGCTCGGTGACAATCAAGGTGCTCTCGCATTGGCCAAAGATGCCAAGTATAACCCAAGAATCAAGCACATTCCGTCATGCTATCATTACCTGCGTGATGTGATCGACAAATGCTTCCTGCGTCTGACTTATTTGCCAACAGGAGAGATGGTGGCGGACATTATGACCAAAGCTTTGAGTCGCGACAAGGTGCACCTCTTTCGCGAGCAGCTTTCCTTGGCCTAGTATATAGGAACGACCCGGCAGTCAGCAAGGTGGAGTGTTGTGTTAGGATATGCCGACAGCCGGGTGCAGTGGCATCAGGGGCCGTGAGACTCCTGATCTCCCGGAATACTTATAGGGGCCTTCCGCCCACTTAGGTCTAGTAAGGGATTCCTTTGGCGTCAAGAGGCCTAGGATCCAACAAATTCGGCTTGCGATTCGTAGCCAGGCTTTGCGTTTGTGGGAGATTGTGAGGTTGTACTGCATGTGTTCGGCGGAATTTTTTTCTCTCTTGACTCTAAAAAGATTGCCATTGGTAACTCGGATGCTCCATCACATTTGAAGCAGCCACCGATCGGCGCTTATCAAACGAAGATAAGGAAATCCTCCCTTCGTCAGGTTTTACTTAAAAATGACGGCACAGAAGACTGCAGGAGTTGACCTTGTGATTAGACGCTAAATTTCGCCCATGATTGATCACAGCTGCAAGGGATCAGTTAGGAGCTCAAAACCAAAAAGAACCGCGATAGAAGGCAGTCTGCCGCAGTCTGGATGATGAAAAACTATAGCGGAAAGGCAAGTAACCTTTCCTGCTCGTATCAGACAAAACCCAGTGATTCAGTAAACTCTTTTTCAAATGTCTGGTACTAGAGACTCAACAGTTCGCAAACAAGCGTCGTCTTCTATTCTTAGAGTGGTTCTAGATTGGTTCAAAGTAGCCTCAATGACTCTCGCAGGAATTTTAAATTGTGGTGTACCTTGCAATTGCTGCTGTGATTTTAAAGCAGAATTTGCGACGTTCTTATCGCTTGATACTAACTTTGCTCAATTGAGAAGGGATTTACAAACGCCTAGTCTTGAAGCTATTAAGATGGGATGCAGATTCAACGCTCGTGCAGCCTAGATACTTTTTGCAAATTGCAGGCGCGACGAATTTCCCCTGCAATATTGGTAGCGCTAATCGCGGCTATGCTGATGTCTTACAAAGTAATCAGCGACGGACTGTGCTCATTTCTGAGTTTAAATCAGGCGATGACGACATGTTTCTGCAAGAAGAGACAACTATCTAAGAGGAGCCTCGCATCGGGGTGTGGAACTTTGACATCGAATTATCAACTTGCAACTCCGACTGTAATAGAACGCTTAACACGGGCCTTTTGTAAGTGCACCAACAGTATAACTATCCAAAGAGGGTTCAAAAGATTTGAATCAATGATGTGTTGCTAGATGAGGAATAATGCCAGCGTGTCCGCTTGCTCTTATTCACTCATCAGACTCGTCAGGGGTAACCCTCGGAGCTACCTCGGGTTTCTCCTGTTTGTCTGCTTGTTGGGGTTAGTCGTATCTCGCACTCGTAGGCGTCCCCACGTGGCTCAACACTTCCGTATCCCAGACTTCTACCCATCGGGGTCATGGTCCGTGACACCGTCTCAGTTGTGCCGAGTTACTGCCGACAGGAAAACTTCTTCGCTGCTTTCGACACAAAGCGTGATCAGTTCTCACAGGAATTTGTTGTCTTCAATCAGCGCAGTCGCTGTTACTTCCCGCTGGCAACCACGCATACCCGACGGCATCTCGATCCTCAATTGTACAAGGTTGGTGAAGAATTCGTTCAAGAAACCCTCTTTGTTATGGGGACTACTCCAGGTGCGGCCCCCTCAGGGTCCTTAATCGACCATTCCCGACTGCTAATGGCCCGCAGCAGAAAGGGTCTTTGATCAACAGTCCCCGACTTCCAGTTTCTCCAACGATCCAAGAAGGACTGGAAAGGGCGCACATCTTTTTCAAATGCTCAGGTGGCGATTCCATGTTTACCAGCAGACGCTCGGTGCAATCACTTGAAATGGGGTATGTGTTATTGGCAGTACGCCCTACGATGACAAGGATGTCTCTTTAGGGTGCACGCCCGGGGCTCCAGTTGATTTTGACGTCAGAACTTCCTCGTGATTTCTGACTGATAGCTCACAGCTATAGGGTAACTTTATCACTGTCGGCAACGCAGACGAAAACAAGGTATAGGGCGACTTTACCACTGTCGAAGACGCAGACGGAAACAAGGCTTACGCTATTGAACTGCGCCACGGAATCGAATAAATCAAACTCTGTGCAGTCAACATTGCTCTATATATGGGAATTCTTCGCGCTTATATGGCAATCGTAGAGGTATCTGCACACTCGAAATTTAGGCGGGCGGACGGTGTCCCGGGCAGATTTATCGCGCTTACCGCGCTTATCGAACATATCGCGCAAAAGTCGAAACTGGCCAATCAGAGTGCAGCTGCCCAGGCGCTTCGAACCTGCTGGGCCTGCACTTGGTCCCCTGTGTACTCGAAGCCACGAATTTCAATGAAGAAGAGGATTATGGCGATGAGCCTGAATCTGATTTTGACGAGCCAACAGATCCTACCCCTCAAGAACAGCAATTTGTCCTCGATCTTCGCTCGGAAGGCTCTGGCGGCGATCCAAGGCTTCAAAAAGATGACAATCAAAAATTGGTGCTCTACACAGGAGACACTCCTACTTTCTGGATTCGTGCTCTAGCGCCTTTCTTCAACCTTCAGAAGGCCTCTCGATCTCCGCAAATGCTCTTCAGGCCTGATGTGTTTGCCTGGCATCCTATGTGTCTTGTGCCAGTGGACTTCCTGCGCTGCACTAAGCTCAAAAAAGCAAAAGAAGCCAACGCTGAGAATGATCCTGCAGCTGGCGAGGAACACCACGAAATTGGCGAACCTGAAGTCTGCGGCGGTATCCTCACGCCCGATGTTTGGACAACCGGGCCGCCTGCACGCCGAGTGCACAGATTTGGCGGCCATTAGCTTTTGATGGCGCACAGCTACAGCTGCAAATCTTGCGACGGTAAGGTGGTTGCCAGCAGTAATCGAATCCTTGATCAGCTACCGTTGGCACTGCGGCTGGAATTTTCGGCTATCCTTTCCGCAAGATCGGGTTTCAACAAGCAGATGCTGACGATGCTTCTCGCCTGTATCGCTTCGGGAATGGAGCCTTCTGCCACAAGCAAGGCATATGGCGAGCTTGTAATGGAGACGTATCAAACTCGTCTGCGTCAATATTTGGACAATCAGGAAAGGATCAAGGCTGAAGCCAGACGATTGAATCTTGTCACACAACAACCTTTTCCCAAATTTAGCGAATTCAACAATGCTCAAGGGTACAACGGGAGCATCCTCGGGCGAAAAATTTTAATGGGTCAATTCAACCGCTACATGGGTCGCTTGATTCCTCTCATTAAGGTCCGCACATACATGCTGTCTTGTGTCCATCTTGGATTCGACATGACATTCAAATTCGTTACCCACATGGGCGATGCGAAAGGCATGCCGCTCTTTGATGGTCTCTGGACGGGCGTGAATGAGGATGGAGAAGTTTTGAATTCAATTCTTTGCTCCAGACAAGAGTCACAATGCGATCAAAGCTGCGCTGCGTCAATTGGCTGCCGATTTGAGGGCGTATGGTCATCAACCTGTGAAGGTTGTCTTCACAGACCAGCCTCCTCAAGATGCGAACATGCTTCGCGAAGCTTTACCCGAGCTAGACAATGTTCAAGCTCCGCTTGCCCTAGCAGCGCTTCCAGACCCCGGCGACAAGCCGTTTCTGAAGCTTCCAAAAAGGCTATCGTCCTTAATCAGGCTTTTCAGTTTGACGAGCACATTGGTATCCTAGACATTCTGCAACATGCGGCAGATACTGCTAAGCAGTCGCAAAAGGTCTACATTGGTTTCGACATGGAGTGGGGTAGGGAGCAAGCCGCAGGCAACCAAGGGGTGGGCACAATGCAGCTAGCCTACGGTGATCACCCTGTTCTTGTGTTTCAAGTAAGCTCATCTAGATGCCGAATTTGGATCTAACACAATAGGTGGCCCGCTTCAAAAAAGGGCATCTTCCGGCGAGCTTGTCTGCTATTCTAGAGGACCCTCATATCGTCAAAGTCGGTCGAAAAGTTAGCGGTGATCTTCAGAGGGCCTCCAACACTTTTGACATTGATGCAAAGGGACACCTAGAATTGGCTGATCTGCTCTACAATCGAGGCTGTGTCGCTGATCGCAGATCCGGCGGCATAGCGCAATTCTCGGAGCTGATCCTTCAGCATCAGCTGCCCAAGGACGAGCACATCAGAGTATCGAATAACTGGTCTTGTCGGACGCTGACCGCATCTCGAGTGGAGTACGCTGCGCTTGACGCCTATGCGTCTCTCCAAATTTACAACACACTCGCTGCCGAGCAGGACGCTGGACAGGTTCCAGAGAATCCAGAGCTAGGCATGGCTGTGGACGTTCTCTTTGATGGTGCATGCCGTGTTGCAGAAGCTGTCGTTGTTGAGGCTAATCCAACGTACGATGAAGCCGGACAGCCCCGCCGCAGGGCGGACCGCAAGGGCCTGGTCAACGGCTCCGCCGTCGCCATCAGCGTCGAAAAGGTGCTAAGGCCTGGGTATTTCAAGGGCGCGATGAAGGCCGGATCTCCTATTCGGACCGGCAAAGTATACATTGTCCTCCTCAGTCTTCTGCGCACCCGTTCCGCGCGACGAATCGAGCGACCTGATGCATCGAACAGCGCGACTAGACAAGCGGCTGACGCAGACGTGCAAGACTTTAGAGAGAATGATCTTTGCACCCTTCAGGCCTTCCAGGTGAAGAATATCTCTTTGCGGATTCAGATCCACTCGATGCGAATAATTTGCCAGCCTGGGATCTAGAAGTCGAAGAAGATGAAAGATCGGCGGATCAGTCTCCGCCGAGCATCGCGACAAGACGAAGCGACGGTGCAATGATTGACCAAGATGCACACGCAGCCCTGGTCCGGGTGATCTAGAGTGTTGAGGTCGACAAAGATTTGCCACGGCTTACCACTCGCGTACTTGATGATTCCTTTCATTTCATGAACCGGATTAAATGGGCCAAATCTCACAGTATGTACAAGCTCTTCATCGCAGCTTTCCGAGACGCAATCCTATGCATTTGTGAAAGCGACAAGTCTTCATTAGTGGAAGCACTTGAGGCGCAGCGCACGACTTGGGAGGAAGCCGTTCTGTGTCGCTCGAAGTGGGTCCTTACCTTGGTCCGGCGATTCAAACCAGATCCTGTTACGCTGTTCAAACGCATCGAGCGGGTTTTCTTGTGCTATGGGCCCATCGTAGACTCCAAAACGCGGCGGGTTCTCATCACGCCTACCATGGAGAAGGCGGTCAAGTCGTTACTGGAGTCCGTCAAGAACGGCTTTCTATCTGATCCGCCAGGCATCAAAATATATCGCAAGCGTGGAATCGACAAGAGCACGAATCTGCCGACATGGACTTCCCTGCGTGACTCATCGCGCCATGAAACAATACACGGAAAGTTGAATCGAACGACAAAGAACTGCAACATGGGTGTCGAATACGGCTGCTGCGTCCTCGCACTCGACCTACACCGTCACAACACTGCAGTAGGCTACTTGAAACGGAACGGACAAGTATGGAAGTGGGGCTTCGAAATCAAGGAGCTTGACTCTGTGAAGGACTTGCATGTCGCTTTAGCTATGGAGCTACCCAAACAACTAGCTCATTGGGTGTGCTCCAAGAATATCGAGCCAAGGAAGGTCGAGACTGCGCGTATGGGCGTTTATGCAATACTTGCAGAAAATAAATTTGAGCTCAAGATGAAAATGTTTGACCCCATGGTACGCAGGGCTACTAAACATCGAGCACAACTCTCTTTCCTTGTAAGCCAACAGCAAACGAGATTTGCGGTCACCAGCATTTTCTCCGATGAAGAGAGGAAGTTTTTCTATAACTTGTACAAGGCATGGCGTCAAGTCCAACCCACGGGCCAGGCGTCTCGTGAAATACTTTAAGACTAGGCTACAGCATTCAATGTCAAGGCCGATGGCAGAGGCATTCGATACAAGCTGGTCGAGAATGTCAAACGATTCTTCGAGTCGGACTTGAAGAAGTCCTTGATCAGGCAAACCGCCAGGCATCCGCATTTGCTGGCGATGCAAAATCTTGAAGCCGAGCAAGCTCGAGGAATGCCGATGGGCTTAGAAGACCACTACATTCTTGAAGATCAACGAGAGGAGTTGTCTACAATGGTGCCGTCACAATCAGGCCCAGCCGACGAATTGGCAACAGTTAACACCACCTCTGCAGCTGTCCTTGTTGAACAAATGGCCGCTGTGCCGAATGACACCATGTCTGCAGCTGTCATGACTGAGCGGCTGGTCAGAGTGCCTGTTGACACCTCTCTTCTTGGCATCACGCCTGTCGTTGAAACGTCGGCTTCCAGTGCGGATCTCTTACACGCACGCGCTGCCACTACAGCAGGTGAGCGTAGTGTTGCTGTCAGTGGACTTGCTTCGGACAACCCGCCAGACGAGCCTTCTACAACAATACAAACGGTAACTGACGAGCATCAGTTGGGATCGCTTGCTGTTGCTGTTGCAGAAGGGCACACTGGCAACGAGATCTTGCATGGTGACTTTGTCAGCTCATTGCCATTGACCATTCAATTTCAAAAGGCCAGTCAAGCGGCCTCTAGAAAGCACTGCAATCGTTGCTGCTGAAGGAGAGCCTGCAAAGAAAAAACGCAATCAACGTCAATGTTCTAATTGCCACATGCCTCGGTGTAAGGGCCGCGGTTCAAAATGCTGGGTGGTGGAACTCGGTGCCTACCCGGTCAACCCAACTGCTACTCACTCGTCTGATCTGACCACAAGTCGATTCTTGGTGTATCTTTGGGAGATGTATCAAGACCTGCTGTTGGAAATCAGCGCTTCGGTCGATGGCGCTGTTGAAGATGTGGCGAGGCGGGACTTTTTGCTGCACACTTTGAGCACCGTCGACAGCTGTATAGATGCCTGTCATCTGCGAGAGCTTACACAACGGTCGAGGCTATCGATGCTTCAGGATCCAGTTTCCAATGGGCACAAACTGACTAATAAGATGGCGTTGCTCGCGGAGCTCAGCACCTCGAGGAATTGAGTGGAAGGCTTCCTCTCGAACTCTTTTATTCACCTGATCTGATAGTTGAGTTTTCTAAATGCCTTGATAGTTGATACCTTCCTACACTGAGTGCTATAGCCTGTGGCTCGGCTTTGCTTTTCCATCTGGATTCTGGAGGAGCAGGATTCAAAACGGAACACGTGGTGCGCTCAAGTTGCAGGTGAAATGGCGGCATCATGCACTTAATGATCTATTTCAAAGGGGCAAACCACGCCAGGAACAGTCCTCTGAGTAAAAAGGTGAAGATCATGTAGTAGATAGGCTTGACCTTACTATACGAGATTTTGGCCGCTCCGCGGCCAATCCACTCTATTTAATTGGCAAATCGAAGATTTGCCCGGGACACCGCCTAGGAGCCGAAATTTACCCTGACGATCAAACGATGTCAACCGCCGGAATTTTCTGCAAGATATCGACTAGGTCCCACCTCATTCATCATCCCTTCCTTGCATTCTCGACTCGCAATGTCAGTTGAGTTTGCCTCAGCTGCAAACGCTGTTGACGACTTCTAAGATGTTTGCTCATAAAATAAAATCTGCACTGGATCCGCTCGCTGCGACAGTGTATGACCGTGTTCCCCATTTGTTGGCTAGCGGAGCAACACTAGCTTTACAAATGACCCACATGCATGTGTCCATGTCGTGAAGATAAAGTGAACCCCGCCGAGCGGAGTGATCGGATTCAGGGAGTTCTTCCGCAATTATGTACGTATCCAGCTTATGATGCAGACACTTGGCTGTATGCTGGCGTTGTCTGCAGCCGAGATTATTAGCTGGGTGGGTCTCTATTGCCTCTGACTTTGTCATTCACCTGATTTTGCCTGCAGGACGAGAAGTACTAGAATGTGACTCAACTCTTTGCGACCTTCAATCGACCGCACACAGATAGCTATACAAGTAGACGCACCAAAGCTCAAGCAGACAACACAAGGGCGGACCCTCATACCATGGTCGCGTACCAGATCCCGAGACGGCGCATCCTCTCAGATCAAGACCTGCAACTATTTCAGCAATCTGCAGCCTATTCGGCGCTTATCGACTTCATCGAGCAACTCAACAACGCCGTCATCGGCAAGAACAATAGCGCGCCTTGTACTCTCTCGCCAGTAGTCAAGGGTTTGCTTGATGTACTCGACGGCTTACGTGACCTGATCAAGCAGCATCCGCCGGTCGATAATGACAAGTCGCGCTTCGGCAACCCGGCCTTTCGCGACTACTACGATGCCGTTCTGCAACAAGCACCGAGCCTACTTGCAACCATCCCAGGTCTCGCTGCCGAAGCGATACCAGAATTAGGCGGGTACTTGACAGAGTCGCTTGGCAACCGGACACGGATCGACTATGGATCGGGTCATGAACTGAATTTCCTCTGTTTCCTTCTTTGTCTCTCCAAGCTGTCTCTCGTACAAGAGGATGACGCGCAGGCACTTGTCTTGCATGTTCTATGGCGCTACATGTCACTCATGCGCGAGATTCAACAAGCCTACTGGCTCGAACCGGCGGGTTCGCACGGCGTCTGGGGACTCGACGACTATCACTTCCTGCCCTTTCTCTTTGGCGCCGCCCAGCTCCGCAACCACAAACATCTGCGGCCAAAGTCTATTCACGATGCCGACTTGCTCGACATGTACAAGGGCGAGTTCATGTATTTCCAATGCATCGCGTTTATCAACAGCATCAAGACGGCGTCGCTACGTTGGCACTCGCCGATGCTCGATGATATCTCGTCCGCCAAGACTTGGGAAAAGATCAACCTTGGCATGATCAAAATGTACAAAGCTGAAGTGCTCGCCAAACTACCCATCATGCAGCACTTCCTCTTTGGCAGTCTCATCGCGGCGGCTGAGGGCATGACGCCACCAGCAGCCGTGGATGCCGCCGGCAACGAGCATATCCACAACACTTGGGCGGATTGCTGTGGCATCAAGGTGCCGAGCGCGATTGCAGCCAAGAATGCAGACGAGGGCGGCGAGAAGATTCGGCGCATGGACTGGGGCTGACAAGGCTGTTGTCGAGCGCGACAGAACATCACGACCATGACCCTCACACATAGCAATCCTAATCATAGCGATTACAAAGCCTCAATCAACGCCTTCATTTCCTTGATGCGTCTCGCAACCTTGCCCTGCACCTCTTCTGTGGCCGGCTGCACTGCCGCAGCCGTCGTCTTGGGATGTGTCAGCATATACTCCATCCGCGCCGCCAACTGCGTCTTGGACGTCGCAAACGCCTCATTCGGCACATCCATCATGCGATTCAATGACTCGACCAACATGACGCTCATCAGCAATTCGTCACACAACTCGACACTGAGCGACAGCTTGGTCGGCTGCTGCTGCCACGCACCAAAGCACGTCTCAATCTGTGCCGCAAACGCTTCCACGAGCGTGCTCAAATCAGCGCGCATGCGTTGACCCAATTCGCGCACAAGGCTCAATGAGAGCGGCAAAATACAGCGACACCAGAGACGATGCAAGCCTGGTTGCGATGCATGCCGAACATCGCCAGCCCGCAGCGGCACCGTGACACGCGCTTCGAGGAAGGCGGCAAGGAGGCCTGAGGAGAGGATTGGCTCTGCTGCGCCAGGACAGACTTCGAGGATTTGTTCGAGCAGAGAGATGGCGGCACAGGCGAGGTTGAGTGAATCAGGCTTGTCTGGGTCTGCCGAGGCAAAGAGGTGCAGTGCCCGCGTAACAATGTCGCCACGCACGAGCTCTTGAGCAAATGCGAGACGAGCGAGATTGTAGCGTTCCAGCAACGCGGCAATGGCGCTACAGAGTGCAGTTATCAATGCAAGATCAGAGGTCTCCGGCTGGCCCAAGACTACCGGTGCAAACGTGCAAATGACGGTGCGAAACAGGGTCAAGAGAAGCCGATGGACAATCGCTGCATCGCTCTCGCGCGGGTTGAGCGATGTGATGAGCGTCATCACCTCGCAGCAAGTCTGCAGAACCGGTCGCGCTTGCGCCAGTTGTGTGTCTGCCAATTGCTGCGTTCCTGGCGGAATCAAATTGGCCACGAGCGCAACAGCACTGCCCAGCAACTCAAGCCAATCACCCTCCATCTTGCTGGCTGCGAGACTTTTGATGACAAGACGCGCCGTGACGCAGCGCTCCACTTGCAGACCATGCAGCATGGGCATTTCAAACGATTCGCGCGTCGTGAGCAGAGTCATGGCAGCGGAAACGGCAAGCTTAAAGTGCTTTTCGTCAAAGATGCGTGGCTCGACCGTCGCTGCCAGAAGGATATGCAAACCATGCGCACATTGCAATTGTGCATCCAACAGCGAGAGGTTAAAATTGGCAATGCGAACTTCACGCATAAACGCATTTGTGCGAATCATTGGCTCGGCGAGCGCCATGTCGTAGAGGAAACTCTCGCCGAACTCCTTTTCGCGCCAGGCAGCTTTCGAGAGGGCTTGCAGGTTGAAGTCTGAAAATTTTTGAGCAATGTTGCGGCCCAGGTGACCGTGAAGGGAGGCGCGGTAATGATCCACGACAAAGAGTGACCGAGGCAAGGCGTCAAGCAACTCAAGCAATTGTGTTGTCATGGATATCCGCTTGTCCGACTCGATTGCATTCAAATAAGACGCCAAGATTTGCGCTGTGAGTCCGGCACATTGCAGGCGATAGGCGTTGCGGACGGTTATTACTTCATCGGACTGATTGCTGACATCGCCTTGTGCCATGTTGAGCAACGCTTGCATGCATGACCAAGACTTGGTATTGCCCTTGAGCTGGTCAAACACGATACTCGGCCAGGTTTGGGCAGCCGCCAGGACTGTCAATACATCGCTCGTCAATTCCGGTGACCAGGTAGATTCTTGGACTGCCTCGACGTGCTTTCGTATCGGTTCCAGCAAAGACGCACCAGTCGCTTTACTCTTGTCCTTGTCTGAAGCCTTCTCTTCCGTCAGCAGATAGAGCGCAATGCCTTCTTGCTCAGGATGCATGAGTTGCGCGAGTAATCGCCATAGCGAGCGCGACATGGCCTCCGTCATACTAGCTTCCTCTGCCAACAAATGCCAAAGCGCCGAACGCAGCACGTGCTTATTCTGTCCGAGATGCGCCAGTACAGATGGCGTTTGCGCGCCCCAAGATCGACCGACCAAAGCGCTCAACAAGTCCAATAGTGTCATATGCGCCTTTGAAGAGAGGAGCTCGGCAAGTTGTGGTAATCTCGCATAGAGCGCCTTGTGCAACGCAGAAGGCGCGTCTTGCGGCGCCGTTTGCAAGAGCCAGATGGAGAATTGCAAGACAGCCGTCGTGTACGCTTCCGGCACACCAGCCTGGAGCGCCTCTTCCAGGTTGACCAGGGCACCGCCCTGCATCGCTCGCTGACAAAACGTCTCTTGCAAGAATCGAGCTGCCGGCTGGACAACACGCAAAAGACCTGCCAAGCGACCTGCCAGCTGTAAATGAGCACCGCAAGCGAGTGAAAGGATTCTGCTGAAGAGAAGGGCACACGCTGAACCCAAGGCGTGTCGTGATCTGCTGTCTGCATGCGGCCAACTCAAAGCGCATTGAAAGACGTGCGCCGCACATTGCACGGCGCCAAGAAGGAAAGTGGCTTTCGCTTCTTGTAGACGACTCTCGCCTGCAAGAGCGTGTACCACAAGCGTATCCAAACCCGTGTCCATCAGTTTGAGATTGGCGTGTAGGAGCGTGTATTCACCTGCTGGATGTTCAGTTGTCATGACCATTGCCATCAACAGTCCAGCCTGTCCGTCTTTAGCAAAAAGTGGCAATTTGGCCACAAAAGCCCAGACCGTTTCCGGCAAGACTGGAAAGACGGCACCAAAGAAGCGTGCGCATTCCGTTGCGAGGCCTGTATCCGTTTTGGACACGAGCGCCTGCTCGAAAATTTCAAAGACGGATTGTTCCAAATCTTCAGACGTCTCATCAGCAATGCCTTGCAGGAATGCCTCGGGTTCTTCACAACTCGCCACGATATGCGCAAAGACGACGAGGACATCCATAATCAGATCGCGATGCTGCAAGACGGTACGATTTCGTGCGGCGGCATGCAGGATGCGTGCGAGAAAGAACAGTGGATGATAGGTATGCTGCCAGAGAACGACCGGCGTAGCACCTGCCGAGATGATGAGACCACGCGTGCCAGGCTCGAGCTTGACTTTACCATCTTGCGTCCGTGGCGCAAAGAGGATGAGCGATTGGGTCAACTCGATGAGTGTCTGTCCAGCTTCTTCAGCCGCCACACTGTACCCCTTGAATCCAGTCGGCATCGTTTGCGTAAACGTCTTGAATTGCTCCAGAAAGGCGATGGTGCGTGTGCCGCTCAGAGAAAGCGCTTTGAGCATTTGAAGAAGTGGCGCGTGGTCATGAGGGAAATGTTGTCGCGTTGCGTCGAGCATGCGGGTAGTAGAACCAGCTTGCCATGCAATCTGAGCTAGCGCGCGCGACTTGACGAGGAGATTGAAGAGCGAGACACTGCTGCTGGATAGTTGAATATATGGTACCGTTGCATGGAAAAAGTCGAGCAGAATGACACGGTACTTTTCATCATGCGCATGGCTTGGCAAAGCTTCGCAGATTTCAACGACATTTTCATAGACATTGGACTCGATGGCAAGCTCGATGAGGTAGCGATAGGGTTCTGAGGATTCTCGATTGAAGAGCGTGTCGAGGACTGGGCCATAGGTGGCATCATGCTGTTCGCCCTCGACCATGCGTTGTAGGTAGTGGTGCAAAAACTTGCCCCATGCCATGCTCACCGTCAAGCCAACACGCTTTGTAGACAAGTCGAGCACCGTCTTGTGAATCTCTTCGAGCAGTTTGGGCGAAGACAGAAAGAAATGTGACCCAAGCATCTCTGTATCTAGCTTGAGATCCCGAGCCGAGGCAATGATTTCGAGAAAAATGAGAAGCGCCTGAGCCGTACATTGCGCTGTATAGGCTGGATCAGGATGTCGATAGGATGCAGTTGATAAATACGCTGTCCGTTGCATGAGCTTACAGTACCGCGAGACAAAGGCCGCCGTGGTCGGGACATGGTTGTAGAGCGCAAAGAAGAGAATATCGAGAACAAGCGTCGCTTCCAAGTCGAGGTCTGTATCGAGCAGGTCGAGGCATCGGTCAAGAAGCGGCGCATAGGCCCGTAAATGGAGACAGACGTCTTCATCTTCGGGTGATCGGCCAGCAAGAGCATCCCTGGCCCTGGTTAATAATTGAAGGCTCGGCCTTTTGGTGTCCAAGGCCTCTGCGAAGCGCTTGATGAAGAGCGAGCCCATGCCCTTCCTGCTGCTATCGACCTAGTTCCTCCTTGTACTTGCACAATATTGTCGAGTCTGTCGTTGCTTGTTTGCGTTTGTTGGACGCGACCGGGAAACAAGACAGTCACATTCATCAGTCATCGATCATCCTATATCCTATGGTTCCTATCGGGACTACTCATTTGGGTTCTCAAAGAACTTGGTAAAGCTGTGTGAACTGCCGACCTCGTCAATCTTGGCGACATCGGCGTCCTCGAGGTCAAAGTCAAGCACAGTCAATTGCTCTTGCATGCGCTCCTTTTTGCCAGACGTTGTAATGATGATGTTGTCCTTTTGCAGGTTCCATCGCAGTACTTCTGTTAGTCTTCCATCACAAAAAGTCAGCTGTGTCTTACAGATAAGGCCTTCCGACTTGTTGTACTTCTTGGCCAGCTCCTCGATGACGGGTGTCAGAGGGCCATCACTTGCATGCAACATGGGCACAAGCGGTCCGTACGACTCGCCACGGATGCCATGCTTCTTCATGAGCGCATGCAAGCCTGGCGTGGCATGATATGGATGACACTCGACCTGATTGGCAAAGATGGGCTGCTTGGCCACGTTGACGATTCGTTCAATGTCCTTGCATCGAAAGTTGCTGACACCGATATGGCGTGCAAGGTTTTGATCGACGCACTGTTCAAGTGCTTGCCAGACATCTTCAAGCTTGCCTTCACCCTTGTCATCAAAGAAGGGCATGTGAATGAGATAGAGATCCACAAATGAAGTCTGCAGCTTCTCGAGCGATGCCTTGAGGGCAGCAACAGGGTCTGCGACACCCATATGCACTTTGGTTGTAATCCAAAGCGCATCCCGGTCAATACCATGTTCTTTGAAGGCTAAGCCAAAGTCCCGCTCGTTGCGATAGACTTCGGCGTTATCGAAATGGCGGTATCCGACATCGATTGCCGTTTTAACAGCCTCGACCAGGTCTCTGTTGATATCGCCTTCTTCTTTTTTGAACCAGGCTGTGCCAATACCATATCCGATGCGCGGTATCTCATTGACCATCTTTCTTTCCTCGTTCCAGTTGTATCTAGTCTGCTATTGATCTTCCTTCCTAGGTAGATAGGTAGCTTGTGGAGTGGGTGGACTTCCAACCTTGGAAGGTTGAATGGTGACGCGGGGGAGTCAGTCAGTCTAGTCAAGAAGCAACAAGAAGCGACCACCAACATACACCAGTGACACCACCATACCTAGGTAAGCTACCGAATTATCTATCCAATTGCCTCTTTCTCGCTGGATGGGCCTCACCAAGCTCAAGCAGATCGGCAGAGGCTTCTCAAGTCAATCTGTTAAAGAGACAGCAGGGCCAGGTCTTGTCGTCAAGGCACAGATCGTCCAAGCCAAGGACCTCACTGCCAAAGATAGATCAGGCAAGAGTGATCCGTATCTCGTCCTCGTACAAACCCTATATGACCATTGTCCATCAGCTAACCGTATCTAGCGTCTCAATAATGCAAGGTATACAACCAAAGTCATTAGCTCCAATCTAAATCCCGTCTGGGACGAAGAAGCTGCCCTTCTCATCAACCATGGCGCGCGCGCCTATCGTATCGAAGCCACCTGCTGGGACCGTGATCGATTCACACGTAAAGACTATCTTGGTGAATTCTCCGTCAACCTCAAATACCATTTCGAGTCGATGCCTGTGGCCAAAGACGAGACGCATGCACGGTGGTATCCACTCACTTCCTTTCGTCATGGCAGGCGCTCCAAACATGTCTCGGGCGCCGTTGAGATTGCATTTTGGCTGGAAGATCCTATGCAGCCAAATGCTACGGCGCAAGAGCTTGCGGATCGATGGCGTACGCTGACGGCCGAGATTGAAAGTCAAGCCGGGGCCATGATTGCGAATGCGCCGCCTGATGAGGCAGTCGGCATGCGGCCGGCAGATGCGGAAGAAGAATCCTTAGATGAGCTCTTCCAATCGGCCGATGAAGACTTTGATGACGTCGCTAGTCTTGCAAGTTTAGCAAGCGATGTCTCTGGCCGTGATGTCCTCGATTCGGATCTCGACAACATCTCAGAAGTCGATCTGGCACCCACTACCAAAGCCAAGAAGCTTTCACGTCGCAAGAAGCGTCGCTTGCGACGTGCCAAGAGCAAGAAGCCGTTCCACTTTAAAACATCAGCCGCTGGCGATGTCCTCGGTGTCGTCTTTCTCGAGATTGAATCCGCCAAGGATCTGCCAAAGGAACGCAATCTCACCAAGACTGGCTTTGACATGGACCCCTTTGTCATTACCAGTTTTAGTAAAAAGACCTTTCGCACACGCGTCGTGCGGCATTCGCTCAATCCGACGTTTGGTGACAAGCTGCTCTTCCAAGTGCACAAGCATGAAGCTGGTTATAATCTCAAGTTTACCGTCGTCGACCGCGACAAATTCAGCGGCAACGATCTTGTTGGCGAAGCAGTCATGAATGTCCAAGAGCTCATGGAAATTGGTCCCCACAAGGACACCGTCACGGGTCTCTATCGCTTGCCCAAGACTTCGCCTGCAAGTCTCTCGGATGCACCTGAAAAGCGCCGGCTGCTCGGTCTCCGTCGCGCCAAACCCAAGCCAGCCGTCAGCCATGGCGACCCAGAAGAGGAAGAAGCGGTCGACAACATGGCGCCGTTTGATTTGCCCTTGACGCTGGCACGTAAAGACTTCTGGCAAGACCGACACAAGCCTACTCTGCAAGTCAAGGCCAAGTTCATGCCTTACCCGGCTCTGCGTCAGCAATTTTGGCGCGTCATGCTTAAGCATTTCGACACAGATGAATCCAACAGCATCTCCAAGATTGAACTCACCACGATGTTGGATTCGCTCGGCGCTACGCTCAAGGATAGTACCATCCAAAGCTTCTTTGACCGCTTCTCGCCTGTACGGTCGGTGGATATGGATGCGAATGGCGTAGATGGACAGACACTGACGGTCGATCAATGTGTCATTTGTCTTGAAGACGTCCTCAACAATCTCTCCAACCAGTCTGACACGCTTGCCGCCAGAGTTGCTTCGTCCACGACGTCCCTTGTCAGCCGGACCTCTGCGCCCTTTCCGCGACGTCAATCTTCGCGCGACAATAGCAGTATTCAGACAACCCGACCAGCTTCGCCTGCCCTTAGCCGCGGTTCTTCACGTCCGCCGAGCATCAAAACAAATGACAAGCCGCCGAGCGAGGACACCCTTGCTGAACAAGACGGACAGGCGGAATATCTCATTTCTTTGACGCAATGTCCGCTTTGTCAACGCGCCAATATGGATCGCAAGAGTGCGGCGGATATTGTGACGCATTTGGCAACCTGTGCGAGTCAAGATTGGCGCAAGGTAGATCATCTCGTGATGGGCGATTTCATTACACCGTCGCAGGCACAGCGCAAATGGTATACGAAGATCATCTCCAAGGTATCTTATGGTGGCTACAAGCTCGGTGCAAATTCGGCCAATATCCTTGTTCAGGATCGCATCACGGGACAAGTACAGGAAGAGCGCATGTCAGTCTACGTCCGGCTTGGCATTCGCTTGCTCTACAAAGGCATGAAGAGCAGTCGCATGGAGAGTAACCGGATTCGTGGCATGCTCAAATCAATGAGCATCAAGCAAGGTGTCAAATTTGACAGCCCTAGTTCTGCCAAGGATATCAAGCCGTTTATTGCCTTTCACAAGCTCAATATGGATGAGGTGCTTGATCCAGTTGATTCATTCAAGAGCTTCAATGAGTTCTTTTATCGAAAGCTCAAGCCAGATGCACGAGCTTGCACATCACCGAATGACCCGCGCATCGCCGTCTCGCCAGCCGACTGCCGTTCCGTCGTCTTCAACACGCTCAATGAAGCGACCGAGATTTGGGTCAAGGGTCAGCAGTTCTCTATCGCGCGATTACTCGGTGACGCTTTTCCAGAAGATGTGCCGCGTTATGAGAATGGCTCGTTTGGCATCTTTCGCCTCGCACCGCAAGACTATCACCGTTTCCACATTCCTGCCGATGGACTGCTTGGCACGCCCAAGACGATTGCAGGACAATACTACACTGTCAATCCTATGGCCATTCGTTCAAATTTGGATGTTTATGGCGAGAATGTGCGTGTGCTCGTGCCACTCGATACGGAAGCGTTTGGTCGTGTCATGATTGTCTGCGTTGGCGCCATGATGGTCGGTAGTACCGTTATCACCGCACCGCCTGGGCCTGTCAAACGGACTGATGAACTCGGCTATTTCAAGTTTGGCGGATCGACCATCTTGCTCATCTTTGAACCAGGACGCTTTGAATTCGATACGGATCTTGTGCAGAATGCAGCAAGTTCGCTCGAGACATTGCTGAGAGTGGGTAGTTCGATTGGTCACCCACCAGGCGTACCGGATGCGCAGCCAGAAAAGAAGGACAGTCCCTCGCTGACGCAGAAGCAAGAGGCGAGTCGGCAGATTGAAGGCAGCATGCCTTTACCGGGTGATGATCAAAAGAATGGCGGTGGTGTCAAAGAGGCATTGAAGAATCCAGCAGAAACGGTGCGTAAAGCAAAGGAGACACTGCTGCCACAAGCGCATAACGTCTCGTAAATCCCAAGGTCCCCTATTCACAGGTAGCCCTCGTTTAAGCATGCAATTCACGATCAGATGGATCATTCACTTAGGCGGCAGTTGCCGAATCGCAGGCGGCATCTTCAGATCTCGCCAGTGCGGGATGAGCTGGAGATATACAAAAGCTTATTAGTCGCGTCGCATTATATAGCTCGTGTCTAAGCTCACTAGATGCCGACAGGTTCACAATATTCACCGCCAATGAAGCCGCCGCCGAGTCAAGCGTTGCCGCAGGCACCTCTCAATGTCGGCGACGAGACCTTACGCGACATGGATCGCATTGAGCGGACTGGCTCCCCCACACGACAAGAACACGCGCTCCTTGAGGCGACACTACCCTCGCACGACAGACCAGCAAGTGTGTCGAGTAGACGGTCTTCGCATACGATTGACGTTGCCGACAGCACAAAAGCCGAGGCAGTCGGGCTCATCTATGTCGAATGGGCCGAAGGTGACCCACACAATCCATACAATTGGCCCGAGTGGAAAAAGGCCCTCATCGCCTTGTCTGGCACCTTGATCACATTGCATACAGCAATCTGCTCGGTATGTTATGCTTGGGGTGCGGACGACATTGCAGCTGAGTTTGGCATCTCGACGACCGTCTCGCTCCTCGGTGTCTCGATGTTTACGCTCGCTTTCGGTCTCGCACCCATGGCGCTGGCGCCGCTGAGCGAGGTATATGGCCGGTGGCCCATCTACATTGGCACCTATGCCATCTTCATCATTTTGCAGCTTCCGACTGCTTTGAGCCCTTCTTTTGCAGGCATCCTGGTTACTAGATTCTTGGCAGGTGCCGCGGCATCGACTGGCAGTGCCATGGTGGGCGGTACGTTGGCAGATATGTATCATGCCGACGAGCGAGGCTTTCCTATGGCGTGCTTCACCTCTGCCACGTTGCTTGGTACTGCAGCGGGCAGTATGTTTGCAGCCTATACCGTCGCCAACCTGAGCCTTGGATGGCGCTGGATCTTTTGGATTGAGCTCATTCTCAATGGCGCCTACTTGGTCATCATTGTCTTTACGCTCAAAGAGTCTAGAGGCAGCGTGCTACTTTCAAGGCGCGCTGCCAGACTGCGTAAAGAGACGGGAGATGATCGATATGTATGTGCAGCCGATGCAGCGCGACAATCCATCTTTATCATGATTCGCTACTCCTTGACGCGTCCATTCTTCTTTCTCTTTTGCGAACCAACAGTCGCCGTCTTTAGTATTTGGGTACGCTCTAGACTACACGTCAGGTAGCCACTAACATCAGGCTGCTTTTGCTTGGGGCACACTCTACCTGTTCCTTCTCGCAGTCCCCATCGTATACAGAGAAGCATTCGACTGGCAAGGTGGCAAGACCTCACTGCCCTTTATTGCCATGATTATCGGCGCAGGTTTTGGTGTCGCGCTGGCACCTGTCCAAGACCGTTGGTACCTCAAATCAAGCAAGAAACACAATGGCAAAGGTCGGCCGGAAGCACGCTTGTATATCAGCATGATTGGCAGTTTCCTCTTTTCTATCGGCATGTTTATTTTTGGTTGGTCAGCTTATGGACCGCATGCGCATTGGGTAGGACCCGCTGTTGGCATTATGCTGGGCTCCTTTGGCATCTTCACCATTTACAGTGCTGTCTTTTCTTACATGTCTGACTGCTATGGTCAGTGGACGAGCTCGGCCCTCGCTGGGCAATCTTTCCTGCGCAACGTCTTTGCCTCGGCCTTTCCACTCTTTGGCCGTCAAATGTATCGTGCGCTTGGTATTCAGTGGGCCTCGTCGCTCCTTGGCTTTCTTGGGCTCTTGCTCAGTGCTGTGCCTGTGGTGCTCTTCATCTACGGACCACGAATCAGGCGTGCTTCCAAGTTTGCTTCAAGTGATGATTGAGCTTCGACGTTGGGCGAGTAGGATCTTCAGTCCAGCCCAGCCGTTCTGATGGATCCGAAAATGTCTCCTGGTATCAACGGCTGGACCAAGGTCGGTGCGCAGTATCAGTTGTTGGCACACACACTATCAAGATGGCCACAATCGAGCCACTGTGCTGAATTGGCTATCGTCCCATTCTGCTACAATCGTTGAGACGCTGAAGTCAGTGGTCTGCAGATCCCACTGTGTACAGCTTCAAGGGTTCAGTGGTTTCAAGCAAGGCCCAAGGATGCCACGTTTATCGATTGCTAGCACGCAGGCCAGCTGCAGCGATTCGTGATCTGAAACGAATGAACGCAGTAGCTGACTAGTTGTAGGTCTGAAGATTCTCTGGAGAACCGCTGCGTAGTTGTGAGGAAGACATGTATCTTGTCCATCTACTCGTAGAGGTATTGTAGCACCAATCATCTAGTCCATACACACCCCGGCGGCAATTGCCGACGTTTGCTGCCTGTGGCGCGTGCGACAACCCCGAATTCAAGCTCACAAGCATGACCACAGTCCACGATCGAGGCGGTATACTCGAACAAGCCAAGGCGATTGAGTAAATCAAGAGAAGGATGGATCCTCGCAGCATGCAATGATAGAGTATGAGTTATTTAGGGAACATCAGACCTGCGACTGATGCGACCATTGCAATCGAAGCTGGTCATGGAATTTTGCTTGAGCGAAAGCATTGCGATCGTTCAGCAAAAAGCCCATTCGATTTCCAGGCTCTTGGTCGAGCGGCCAAGTCGACTGTGAGAAACGTGAGCGGAACCACCTCTTATACGACCGATGCAAACGACAGCATTAAGACAAGCGCATCAGGCGCCGTCTATGTTGAATGGGCAGAAGGCGACCCGGCGAATCCATACAACTGGCCTAGCTGGCAAAAGGCGCTGATTGCCTTTGCCGGCGATTTCATCACGTTACATGCATCCATTTGCTCAGTCTGCTACGCTTGGGGTGCAGATGCCATTGCCGCCGAGTTTGACGTTTCTGCGACGGTCTCATTGCTCGGCGTGTCCATGTTCACCTTGGCGTACGGACTTGCACCGATGGCCTTGGCGCCGCTCAGCGAAGTGTATGGTCGCCTACCGCTGTACATTGGCACGTATGCCATCTTCTTTTTGATGCAGCTACCCAATGCACTGAGTCCATCTTTTGGGGGCATCCTCATCTCACGGTTCATCATTGGCGCCGCGGCCTCAACAGGAAGTGCCATGGTGGGCGGTACTTTGGCTGACATGTATCATGCTGAGCAGCGCGGCTTCCCAATGGCATGCTATACGTCTGCGACGCTACTCGGTACTGCAGCCGGCAGTATGTTTCCAGCCTACACAGTGGCGAATCCGAGCCTCGGCTGGCGGTGGATCTTTTGGATTCAGCTTATCTTGTATGGTACCACCTTGGTCCTCATCAATTTCACATTGAAGGAAACCCGAGGGAGTGTCTTGCTCTCGCGAAAGGCTGCAAAGATGCGCAAGGAGACTGGCGACGAGCGATATGTGTGCGCCGCAGACGCTGCACGAGAGTCCATCTCCATCATGATTCGTCATTCGTTGACTCGGCCATTCTTCTTCCTCTTTCGAGAGCCCACGGTTTTTGTCTTTAGTCTATGGGTAGGACGTCAACTTTCTTCAAAAAGCAGATGCTAACAGCAGGTCGCCTTTGCCTGGGGAACGCTATATCTCTTCCTGCTCGCAGTGCCTATTGTGTACAGGGAAGCATTCGACTGGCAAGGCGGCAAAATTTCATTACCGTTCATCACCCTCATCATCAGCGCCGCATTTGGCGTAGCACTCGCTCCGGTACAAGATCGCTGGTATCTCAAATCTGGCAAAAAGCACAACGGCCAGTGTCAACCAGAAGCACGCCTGTTTACGAGCATGATTGGCAGTTTTCTCTTTTCCATCGGCATGTTCATCTTTGGTTGGTCTGCGTATGGTACCAGTGCGCACTGGGCCGGGCCGGCTGTCGGCATCTTACTCGCATCCTTTGGCATCTTTACCATCTACAGCGCCGTATTTTCCTACATATCAGACTGCTACGGCCAGTGGACAAGCTCTGCCTTGGCTGGTCAATCACTTTTGCGTAACGTCTTTGCTTCTGTCTTTCCACTCTTTGGCCGGCAACTGTACTACGCTTTGGGTATCCAGTGGGCCTCATCGTTGCTTGGCTTCTTGGCTCTCTTGCTGACGGCTGCACCTGTTGTGCTGTTCTTCTTTGGCGCACGGATTAGACGTGCCTCCAAGTTTGCCTCAAGTGATGATTGAGTTGGCAACGGGCGCCTGGAGCCAGGCTGCCAGCTTGTTTCCTGACAGGAGCATGTTGTCACAAGCAGTGGCGATGCTGATTCAGTTTCAGATGATTGAAGCTTCTTTTGGCCGACGACCGAGGACATGACTCATGCATGACTCATGACGTTCCTTAAAGCAAGCGGCCGCGCGCAGACCTTCCTTTCCCTCAATCATCTATCATGCAGCTTCGCTTCTATCTTCAGCTCTTCAGTGTCGCCCTATCGTTGCCGGCATCCCGACTTGGCATGGTCGAATGGAGCAATGTTCAGCACACGCTAGCTACTTCAATTCCAGATGTGGCCGAGTCTGTCGCGCTCATCGAGTTGAATCCCCTGCTTGAGGCTTCGAGCAACGTTGCACAAGTGGAGCTCAGCAAACGCGCTACAGCGATGCCGCTGCCGAGGCCTGGTCAAAAGCTCTTCGACCACCAATTCTGTGCAGCACCCCTCGACAAGCAAGGTCGCTACAAGTTATGCATCACCTGTATCGGCGATGGCATTCGCTGTGCTTGGGGTTCCATGAATCCTCTCGGCAATGACATCTCTTGCTGGTGTGTCCCTGACACGGATGGCAAAGTCAATCGCATCAACACGCCGAAAGCTGGCTGTCTCGGCGGTACCCAAGTCGACAGTCAAACCTGTGTATTTCGACCGAACTCAGCGCAAGCAACGAATTCCAAATTGTGTGACAAGTCGATTGGGTTTGCCGAGTTTTGGGAGGATCTGCGATACCTGGCTGGATTCTTTACTGGCAACATGCCTTACGCGGATGCCAAGCGACCTGTATGTCCGCTTCGAACCGAGTCAGACACGTTCATCTATCCTGGCACACTGGCAGGCACGAGCAACGATGATGAGATCATTGCGCAAAAGGCAGAGACCAAGCGTCTTGCAGCTGAGGCGAAAGAGGCTGAGAAGCAAGCCAAGAAGGCTGCAAGGGAGCTTGCGAAGCGCAAAAAGAAGGAAGCACAGGGTGCGGCGAGGCTCAAGAAGATTGCACAGCAGGCAGAGAAACAAAAGACGAAGCGCACAGGCGATGAAGATATGCTACTACGAGACGCTATCGATGCGCTCTCGAATGAAGACGATGTTGTCAACGAACATGAAGATGAATTAGTCAACGACGACAGTGTGGACGCGAAACCAAGCAAGCTAGCCATCACGTGCGAAGAGTTTGCCGAAGCACGCGCCGCTCTGCACGACGAGATGCGCACTCGCAGCGTGGTGCTGCAGCTCGATGAAGCGACGCAAATCTTTTCGCCCGTCTACCGCGCCGAGGACACGTACCAGCCGCATTTCACCTTTTCGGCATCGATGCCACCAGCTCAGATCTTGATGCGTGTGCGAGAACAGTTGCGACATGCGAATGGCACGGCTGCAGCGCGCAAGCGACAGACCTTGTCGGCAAGTGTTGATGTTGCGAGCGCGCCCGTGCTGCACTTTGACGGCCATGCGCGCAAATGGCAAGTCATCACTGCAGAATCACCATAGAAAGCCCGGCACCGTTCATCCACGCTTGATGTGCATCTTTGCAGCACGCTTGCGAATCTCAGCAGCCGTCTGTTGCATCGGATTGACACGTCGATCGCGTGCCGCCTTTTCATAGTCATCGCCATAGTTTTTCTGAATCTTGGCAAGCCAGGCGAGTTCACCCTCGCTGGCGACACGGACTTGCTCCTTCTCCTCGTGCGCACGTTGTTCAAGCGCCGCGATGACTTTTTGACATTCGACTTCGTCTTCACGCTCTTGCGCCGTCATAGCCACATCAACCGCCTGTTCCGGATTGCCATAGATGATACCGGTGACGTTGCCCTTGCTGTCACGCTGAATCAACGCTTCGCCCTTTTTAAGACCGCGCACATCAACTGGATCTTCCTTTTTAGCCACAGGGTAGAGCTTCTCGGTGCCACCGGCGTCGGCATTGATGTTTGGGTTGGCGACAAGTCCAAGCTTAGCATAGTTTTGGCGCAAGGTCTTGGTCTTGTCCCAGTGCTGCGCGATGATGGCGTTGCTCTGAATGGCGACCTTTTTGAGCTTGTCAGAGGTGTGTCGCGTATTTGTCTTGCGAGAAGAGCGCTGCTTGTGACGTTGCCTCGGGTTGGCCATTGTACGACGAGTTGTCTAGCTGTGATAGAGTCTGTATGGATGCAGAGGTCTCTCTCTTAGCTACCTAGTACCTAGTAGATGGCTAGCATTGGCTTCCTAGGAGGTCTGTTGCTGCAATAAAAGCTGCTTTCGTCTCACGCATCAATAGAAGAATCAGCAAGTTGCAAAAGGATGAGTAAAGGTATGAGTGTGGCTTATATGAGGACGCACGAGATCACTGGATAAGAATACGTATGAAGACGGTTTCTGGATACCAACAGGAAATTTGACCAGCTTGCTGAGGCTCAGTGCGTGCTGCGTGCCGAAAGATGGCCGTTCACTTACATGCGCGTATTTTTGATGTCTTACTATTGTATTTCGGCGTGATCATGACACATTCGCCGTTGATGAATTTATTGATCACTTTTCCGCAACCTTTGCACAAGCCAACATTTATATCCGCGCAACGGGTGTTGAATCCGCAGCTTCCGTAGGTGGCTGATCCACAGGTGTAGATACATCTAGCACATCCGCTCAAGCTGTGAGCGAAATTTCTATCGTATACGCATTTTGCAGAATGAACGGTTGCAACAAATTGGCACATAGCAATCAACAAGCTGACGATATGCATGACGACTGGCTGGTGGCTGTCAAATTAGCTATAGCTCAGCTTTTAGACAGAAATTTCTGGCCTCACCTGAGAGTGCTGAGTGCGGATGTTAGTGGGAATCAGCAAGCTTGCGTGAGGTCTGAGTGGGTTCTGGGAACCTTAGCTGCGCAAAGAGATGAAAGTCAAAAGTATAGCGAGCGAGTGTTGCTTTATACAAGTCCGGGCGGCCTGATTTGTCAGCTGATCTTCTTCTTGTTGTTGACGAGGCGGAGCACCAAGCGCCGATAGTTCAGCTGACTATATGTTTGTCGTGAGTCTCCCCAGCCCAGGTGACATAGTTGAAGAACCAGTCTACAACAACTATGATCAACGACACGTCATTCCACGCGCTCGCGCCACACCCTTCCCATGTTCTACCAAGTTTTGAGTCGATCAGCACATGATATTACGAAACACAACGTGTATTGTCCTGTTCCGAGGATAATCTGGCACCTCAAGTGGTAACTTCATGAATATCGCAACAAAAGTTGTGTGTGATTTCCTGGAAGCTGTGCCGGAACTGATTGGCCGCCTGAGCAGGCTCATTTCCGAAATACTCCCGATACGATACAAAGTAGCAACTCTCAGCTTGAGGTGTTCAGCAACAACTTCAAACAATAGCTACGAGTAGCTATAGCTGGCAACTGCCAAGAATTGTTAGCATCTACGCAAGCGGCAATTAATTCTCCAAATTACGATGAAAAAAGGCAGTCCAAACGTTTGAGCTGCAGGTACAGGACTGAAACTAAGATTAATGAATGTATTGTCCCTCATCACCCTTTTGATCATCGCGTTAACGCAAGGAAGTCCGCAATATCGCGCGGAGTCAATCCGTATGTCTCCGATAGATCACGGGAAATTCATTTTGTCATAGCCACTGAGCGTTGATCAAGGCTGTGCAGCAATTTTAGAGCAATGGCGAGTAATTTGCAGAATGTGCACTCCATGGGCTGTAAGAATGATTGTCTAGAACTCCAGTAACAGGGTCGTCAAAAGCTGGCTGTTGGTGATTGAGGCCAACAAAAGGCGAAACGGAAAGTGGGTGCCCCGCGTAGATTTCTCCAAATCCTTCACCCGCGTGTCGAAAAGCGTCCATCTGGTGTTGCATCCACCCGTGATCAACCCAGTTGTCAATATGTCCGGTCGACTGTTCAGAATGGATCAGTTGACCAGATCCCTCGTCAGTGCCGACAGATACTTGTGGCAGCTGTACCTGTGGCTCATGTACCTGCGGCTGATGATCTGCGAATTCCCAATTCGCGTCAGGATGGGCTACCTCTGCATAATTTATTGGCTCGAACTCGTGACGAGGTGCTGCAGGACGCTCATAATAAGTATTATCCAGGTCTTCGCTCATCAGTATGCTTCTGGATCCATCGCTCAGGTCATATGCGTCTGCATCCACCTGGTAATACTCGTCGAGATTGAGGCCGTGACCTACCAGCCAATTACTTGGGCCGGCCTCATCCACACGAGCGACAGCATTAGTGCGTCCGATTCGTGTGATCACTGTGTAGGGATGAGAAGCGTGTCGAATCACAGAGAAAGGGGGGTGATCTAAGGGCTGATGAGGATTCCAAGGCGACGACAGATAATGTCCTTGCATCCTAAATAAGACCTGCCAATGTGGTGTGCCGGGATGTAAATTTCCGAATCCATAAAGCCTTGAGATAATTTGCTGGGGCTCGCCAGCATTTGAGGTGGGCGACAGCTTTCTATCTACCACCATATAGAGAGTAGCCTCGCAGTAACATTTCAGTGCAGCCGGTTGAGTTGAGGTTGATGCAGCTGCATCAAATCTGAAGCCGCGATCCTCAAGCACCACCTGTCTCTGAGCTTGACAAAAGTCTGGTTCAGACTTTTCTAAACTGTCGGCAAGATCTCTAAATCTTTGTTGACAGATTGTATAGCAGTCGGCTTCATCGGGGAATTGCTGAACGGGGATTTGAAAGTCGAAGATCATCAGCTCTTGCTGAGAGGGGTCGTCATGATTTGATGAAGTGATAGGTGTGTTTGCGGACACGTTGTAGTAGAAAGCAGTTGTGGTAATCCAAAAGAGGAGATGCTTTGTCGTATTCATCAGGACAATTGTCTATGTTGGAGTGTCTTTGCAGTCTTGTCCTTGAATACGAACTGCTGTGGTTTGGTTTCGAGTGAAAATGGTATAGTCTGGCAAATCAGCCGTGATACGCGTTCCTGAGATGAGCCAGGTTGACCATTTATATTTCGAATACACGTCAATTGCAGACTGAAGAGATCGAGTTTTCTGTGTCCTTTTTGTGTTTGTGGTGGCAATGGCTGCGATTGTCGCACGGTGGTGGGAAGATCTTCGCTAATGTTCCCTGGTATGATGCACACGTGTCATTGCCTTTCAGTTATTGCCAGAAGTACAATTGATTCCAAAAGGGCAATTGATGCGAACACAAGCTTTACTATTGTATAAACGAGAAAGTGACTCCTCAACCTACCAAGTTCTTTTTGCCAATTGCAACCATTCCGTCTGGAGCTGATTCTAACATATCTCACTGAAAAAAATTGGTCGCCCAAGAATAAAAGGATGAAGGGCCTCTCTGATTCAATCTGCACTTTTTCTCTTGTCAAAGCCACCAAACGATCCTTTTGCGAACTGTATCGTGCTTCTGGGCACCATTGGTTACCAACCAATGATAATGCCGCTTTATCTGACGTTTGATGAACCTAACCTTTCAAATTAGTGCCTCGATAGGGCGGTCTGTAATTTCGCTGCAAGCTAACTTGAGGCTTATGTCACGAACTATGACCGTGAAGCTGTTGAGTGGAAGTCTTAGACTCGGGAGAATTACGCCACGTGGAGATGCCTGCAAATGCGAGCTACGAGAAACAAACAAGCAAACAGCTGCAGACAAAAAGGGAAAATCGGAGGAAGCTAAATTAGTTCTAGAGCTCAAGCTCGTCAGTTTTGCGTGCACACGAACGCCGTACAGTCATGCAATACCTTTGATGAGGTGAGATAGCCGTCCCGACCCAAGTAAATGGCTCAAGAGAAATGACCCTAGTTGGCAGATTCTCTGAAGAAACTGTCTTCAAATGCAGCTACATGTGCTGCTAAGGCTTGTGGATCCTTTTGATTATCGCCCTGACAGGTTGTTCAGGTGCACAGATCCCCAAGTGGTGACTTACGAGTCCGCTTGACACCCGGCCGACATACGCACTCGCCAGTCTTTCAAGACAGATCTATCCCGAAAATTGGTCTGTAGCTGCTGATCAATAATAACAGACATATCAGCATCTGATCCCAAGCAACTGTCCCAGGGCGCTACTTCTAGCTCTTTGCAAGTCACTCGCTTGCCGAGGTAGTCCAACTGCATGCTGATCTGCAATTTTGGTTGTCAGGTCCTGCTGAGCCACTCGATTCTACAAGGTAGCGTAGATGCAGATCGAATCCCAGCTTGAAATCTATCAAGGACGAAGCTGCCGGACCACTCAAACACTTCATGTCAGAACGAAGTCAACCTTAATGCTTCTCAGCAAGCAAAACTTTTACGCAGTTGTCTACAAAAATCTCAACATATCCGTGTCGTATGGCGTTGCTTTACCATTCCAGAGTATCCAGCTATTTGTTTGCTCGTCGAATTCTAGCCCTCGATATCCGCGGCTCTCTCTTTGTGAAGAAGATTCAGCCTCGTCATTGGCTCTTATCCTGATCTCGGCCAAAGAAGATAGTCTACCTGATCCTGAGAAGTCTGTGGTGGAGCTCAGCAGGAGGTAGTCGTTTTGTTGTTGCGGACTGGTTGCAATGGTAACAAGCTGGTTTCCAGCGATGTTTTGAGTCGTCAACAAATGCTGGAGAGCTACCGCTAAATCCACTCCAAGATGATTCCCTTCAAGAGGCTCCATCTGATCTTGCAGCGCATTTTCTACATTTGATACGATTATGACGTCTTCACTTGACTGCCAAGCATCTCCCATGAATTCCGTTGGTGGTGGCAATCTACTTCCGGTGCGTCTGACAGGACCTTCCAAGCGCGACAAAGCCTCAGGCGGCCCCCATATTTCCTCATCACAAGGAAATGGAACAATGACATTCGAAGAAAACGGACGAGCAATCCAATTTGCCGATCCATCGTCCAGTGAGCCGGAAAGTCTAGACGCTATGTTTTCAGGACTGTGATTGTTTGTAAGCCAAGGCATAACAGTGCTCGCCGGTTCAAAATATGTCACCATGTAGAATGTGACAAGGCAAAAACATGTTTCAGGTACCTTATTTGATGGACCAGCTGCAGCTTCAGGTTCAGCTGCGGAAGAAAACTCTTTTCCGCCGTGGTTTTGTAATAGCACCGCTTTTGAAGACTGGCAACAATCGATAAAGTTTCTCTTGCCAAATTGATCAATCGCATCTCCCAGATTTTTGTAGACGTGGTCACAGACCTGTTCGCAATTTAGTCCTTGAACACGAGTTGCGAATGTCTCGAGCGCAAATGGTATGATTTGACATAACTGAGATTGCTCTAGCTCTTGTAAATCAGGCTGAGCCAGTGTGTTTGAAACGGATATCAAGCCAAGAATAAGCTTCGCCAAGAAATGAGGATGCGGACCGTCAAAGCTTGCGAGAGATACAAATTTACATTTGACGAACGTGGCCATTGTAGATTAATTACAAGCTGCAGTGGCTGGCAGGTCAAGACCTTCGACTATCATTGGAACGGTTGAAGGATTGCCTTTATGTTAAGCTACCCTGTGAAATTTAGGCGGTGATGGTCCATCGTTTCGGCTCAGATGCACGTGAGCTTTATGAAAAATCTATTATTGTGACCGCTACGCATGCAATTTTGACACGATATTGGCAATATTGTGCTGAAAATCGGAAAATGACTGACACTTCTGCAAGGTGAATTGGGTGCCACGCTTCCCAATATCAGCACTATCACTGCTCACGAGAGTGAATGTGCCTGCTAGTGCACGTGCCATATCAATGGCACAATCAACTTCGCAATATTTAATTGGCAACAAGTGCAGCGCTTCAACCAATTGAGCCTCATATCTGCAGCTGCAGTCGAAGCCGCGACATGAAATTTGTATTGTTAAGCTCGTAAGGCTTTCCGTCAAACTGGTCATTCTCATTCAGAAATGCCAGTAGTAGGTGCGTACACTATGACTACCTGATTGAGCACAACACATGAACACATGTCAAGCTGCATCAACAGTGAGCAGCAAATTCGTTGCCAAGCTAATATCACTCGCTGAACAAATTGGTCAACACTCTGTCATTCACAGTTCTGAAACGAAGTCCTCCTTTCATGTCATCATATGCATTGTCCACATGCGAAATGAGAATTCATAGTTTTGATCAGCCGAAGCAGCTATAACATAAGTCATGGAAGTGCAAATAATTCACGTCAAACGTGCACGAGGAAGCCTCATTCTGAAGACTGATTGTACTCTTCTTTGATCTTCGGCTGCAGAGGTAGGAAGCAATTCTTCTATAGGCAAATTTGGTGTCTATCAGCGAGGTAGAATTGGTCGCCCGCGGGTCACAAGAAGGAGAACATAGTTGTACCGAACACAGTATCGATTTGCATTGCTTCTCCAGTCCAGGCCCTCCAACTCTTTGTTTGCACATCAAATTCGAGTCCTCTGTAGCGCTGCTCGCCTGTTGTTGAAGATTTCGCCTCATCGTTGGGCTGATTGAGGGGTGATCCTCTAGACTGCGCTTAGTAGTGGATAGAATGCCAATGTTCGCAAAGTCCGGGCTTGTGTTGGGGCTCACCACAAATGCAGACATCCCTCCCTGCTGCAGCTGTTGCGGACCGGTCAGACTGTGAGCCGTAATTTCTTCCATCGACGCGAGAGGTAGGGCACTTGATGTTAAGTCGATTCCGACCTGATTCTGTCCATGAGGGTCTATCCTGTTTTCGCGCACGTATTGGGCCATGATGCTTTCAATATCCGGCACGATTTCCCAGAGTTCAATTCGCTGCCGGCCATTTACAATTTCCATGATCTCTATCGGTAATCTGCTTTGTATAAGGCTATACGGACTCATAGGGCGCAAGTTTGTAAGCGGGCCAAGAATTTCCAGGTGACAAGCGATTGGCATGATGGAGTGTGAAAGGAGCGGCCGAGCGATCCAACTCGCTGATTCGTCGGCAAACGAGCCTGAAAGCCTTGATGCAATATCTTCAGGACTACAATTGCGTGCGAACCAAGGCCTAGAAGAATCGCTTGTGCCAGAATAAGCTACGATGTAGCGCGTCAAAAGGCAAAAACATTGATCATGAATGTCGTCTGCAGCTGATGGATCATCTCGAGTCTCTTGTTCAGCTGTAGACAAAAATTCTTTTCCTCCGTGGATTTGCAGGACTACCAACTTTGAAGATTGACATATGTCGATGTAGGTGTGCATACCTTGATTTTGCAATGGATAGCTCAAGTCGTGGTGGAACCCCTCGCAAACCTGTTCGCAGTCTAGTCCTTGTCCTTGAATATGAGTTGCCATTGTCTCGAGTGCAAATGGTATGACCAGGCATTCTGGTTGCCGGTCTTCTTGAGGTAATGCAGGCTGACCAATTGTATGTGCAATATGATTCAATCCAAGAAGGATGAGCGGCAACAAGGAGTCGTGACGTTGACCACTGGAGTTTGCGATAAAGTATTTTTCAATTTCAAAGATCATGACCTTTCGTATCAACTTCTCCAATAGTAGCTAACGTTTTGAATTTAGTAATGCTACAGCACAGAGCTGACGATGTATTTTACTACAAGTTGCTGCTGCAGGTTGGACCCAAAAGACACATTCCAAAGATTGTCATCCTTTTTTACGCGAAGCACGTGTTTTCACTCAACCTTTCCGTCGCCTCACCACCTTGGCTCACGCATTTCGAGAATAGCACAGTATCACTGTTCTGCTAATGCTTTCGAAATCTTTCAAGCAGATGGAACCTGAATCACAGAAGCAGCTGCAGCTGCAATGGCAAACATTCTGCGCGCGTCATGTATACCGATGACCTTCGCACTGTTCGAAGGGCAGCTGATACCGCCTCAGTTGAAGCCGCGGCTTCGATCAAAGCAGAAGAAGAAACACTTTTGCATTGCTTAACTTATTTGAGCTGCAAACAAACTTTCGTCGAGTCTCTGATGACTTATGCATATGCACACACCAGCATTTTTCAAGAACGATGCCACACAATTGGAAATCAAACTCGTTTTGGCTTTAAGCGAGAGAATTTGATCCACCGAGTCATTTGTACGCTCTTCTTGCAATTGAGGGAGTTTAATCTGCTTCAGCTATAGTCATTTGGAGCTTCCTTTGCCACACTAACGCTGTTTGGCATTTTGTCCAGTTTGCAGAAAATTAGCGACATAGTCTGATATCAAGCACAGGAAGCCTCTCATCAGATTTGTCATTTGACAACCTTCCGTAGAATACAGTCATTCGATTCAGCATAACGCACACGTCAGGCTGCATGAGTGACCAGCTGCAGACTTTATGTCATGCAAACGCTACGAACTAAACCATTGGGTCAAAACTCGTGAATGTTGTCCACAAAGTGAGTTCTGAATCGGAATTTTCTTCCATGTCATCATCGTGTGTATGTGCCCTGGATGATTCACCCTATGCCAAGTCGAAGAAGGTGAGGCATCATTCACGGCAGCGAATTCCATCATCGGACTGACCATTTGAGATCCGTGGTAAACTTCACTCGTAGTCTCCTCTACACGTGGCTGCACGTATACAAAAATTTCATCTAGAGCATCATGCTGGTGCAGAGCATTCGGGTCGAGCAACATTGACTCTAGGCTGGAAACCAGTCTTGGCTCAAAATGCTCATTGCTGCGCCCCGTGCCATTTGTAATACGAGAATACAGATCAAGATGGTCTGATCTGGACATCACTTGTGGAGTGTCCAAATTACCAAAAGGAGACATAGACGCGATCACATCTCTAGGCAATCCAGTTTTGATGAATGCAAATTGCTCCTCATATCGTCGAGATCCAGCAACGGGAATTGGAATGTCCGGTATGTCGAGGTCACAAGCTTAAGGGACCCTTGTTGTCCAGTGATGCCCAAGACGGTGGAAATATTGAGACTTTGGAATGTCCAATGCTGGCATTACCGTCCAGGGCGACGTCTGTTTATAATCGACAACAGATTTCAATCTTCTTGCAATATCAGCAGGAGCACATGCACGTGCGAACGGAGGAGGTCGATTCGAATAGGCAACCATTTGCAAAGTATAGAGACAGAGGCATTGCGGGCCGTCGAATGGCTGTTGTACATCCATGACTGGCTTTCCGAAGTATTCTCGCGACTCTGCACCGCCATGGCCTTGGGTCGCGATTTGGTTTGTTGCTTGGCATGTATCGACGAACGGTTCGTGGTCTCCCGAGCGGTGTTTGAGCTCGATAATTTGCCCTCGCAGATGGTGTCGCAATCTAGATCAACGTCCTTTTTGATAAGAAGTTGTATGTTGAAGAGTAAACGGGCGCATTCGGAATCCTGTGGCTGTCCAGGTTGGCCGGCTATTGTTAAGAAGAATGCTGTGCATAAAACCGCCGTCAGGAGCCGAGTGTGCCAAAGCGAGTGATCTTGATAGATGCATCGCAAAGCAAGCATCGCGGATCAAAACACGGCTGAATCAGAGACCAGTTCAGTCTGATTCGGTTCTCAGATCATGGCAATAATCGATGGGGAGCCCATGTCAGAATTTGAATGGACGGCTTAGGCCGCAGTAGAAAGGACAAAATTTATTTTGCCGAGCACATGTCATGGTTTGGAGTGACCTGAGTGCAGACTCGCAGGTGTGAGGGTAGACGTGTGGGCTGCGGCCGTATGGGCGAGCTGTCAAGGACGAGTCTATGATATAGATGTACAGCCTGGTGGTGGTCTGGTGGTGGATGCGGTGGGCGAGGGTTCAGGAGTATGACTGCCATGGAAGAATGCGGGGTTGTCATTGGCTGACGCTGTGATACCCGTGCCGCGTCAAGGAGCACTTGGTTGGCAGTGCGCTCGAGGCAGCGCCCGCCCGCTGAAGCGAGAGGCGACCTACCGCCCACATTAGGAGACGAGGATAAAGGCTCGAGGGCACCCGCTACCACCTAATCCTCGTCCGACGTATTGTTTGTTAGCTGGAAGATGTTGTGTCACTTGTGTGTCGTTAATTGCTCTTGCTCTGCCTGACTGCCAACCACCCCCGAGGTCGGGTAGGTCACGTACACGTCCGGTACCGAGGTGACACATCCGTACCGTCACAGCACAGCCAGTGACTATGGCAGCTTTGGATGACAGATTGCTGCTGAGGCTGTTGGAGACGCGTGACAGGGGTTGCTTTTGGCAACCTCAGCTCCAGGGGTGACCGTAGCCCGTCTTGTCATTGGACAGCAGTGTCAGAACAATCAATACCCCTTCTTGTGCTTGAATGTCACGATCAGGGGTACTTCCAGTCAGAATTCAACAGGCTAAAGGTTGATTGCGGCCTGTCTGGAGCACGTCAAGCTCATGTGATCTTCATCTCGAGCTCATAGCCATAGGGTATGCCTGAAAACCCCGCTCGCTTCTGATGTCCACAGGTCCACACAGTCTAGCGCTTTCCACTCGTGACAACAACTAAGCCCGTCATTTGTCCCGCTTCTTGCTGCTTCAGCTTGACGAGAACCGGCGTTGCCTGCGGCTTTGCGAAGGCCAGTTGGCCGTGACCGTTGAGATTGCTGTCGGGATATGAGCCGTTGAAACTCATTTCGCTTGCCCGCACCAGCCACGTTGCAGCTCTTTTGGCATTTTGAGCCGGAAAACACTTTTAGCCTATCGAAAGCCTAAGATTGCAATTTGGTATATGAGCATTGAGCAGATGATCACGCAGAGGTAGAGCGCTTGCTCCTCAGCGTCAGTCTGTCAGATGAGGAGCCATAGTCTAGATCTAGACTTGAGGCGGCATGGGCAACAGCTGCAGGAAGGGCCGCGATGCACACAGAGCACACCTAGGTGACCAGCAGCCTACTCAGCAGGGCCTCAAGCTAGCAGTCAGGAAGCCCAAGCTGATGCGCACCACGAGCAGCTATGAGCAGGTTGAGTACAGCTTTCTGAATCAGAATGGACATTGAGCTCCATGATGTCAAAGCACATGCCATTGCGACCTGTGACTCCTGTCAAAGGAGCGATCTTGTCCTGCCACCAACGCGAAATTTCAAAAGGGCGACGCGCGCCTCTTGTGCGCTTTTTGTGATTATGAGCGCGCGCCAAAGCTACGTAATCCCGATCCTAGCACAAAGAGATTGCTTGCAAAGGGCTTGAGCGCTAGCATGCAGAGAGGTCGACCAAGGTAACGACTCTATGGCGGCTATATCATCTGATGTGCTAGGCTCGGCAAGTGGCCGCGTGACCTAGTATAGATACGCACGGTGCTTGGCACGCTTGCGGGGCGTACAAATCTACTTAGCCTATAGCTATGCCTCGATGAGGCACGAATCAGGTGCTCATCAATGATAGCTCTAGGGCGACGGTGTAGACCATGTGCTGCACTGCGGAGTTCAAGTGTAGTGCTAGTAAGGCTGCAGGCGTCATGTGTACCTTGCGATTGAAGAGAGGGATTCAACATTCTGCACATTCTGCACCTGTGACGCGGCTCGTGCTAGCAGTTGCAAATGCAACCATGGTCTGTGCGTCTGTAGCCGGTTCCTAAGCCAGTCCTTTGCAGTCACAGACGGATAGCTCCCTAGCTGTTCAATGCCGCTATCCGCTGAAGCTCTTTGATCTCTGTCAATGGAGTTTCGCTATAGACTAAGCTAGAGTATTCCCGCTTTGTCTCATGATTCGCATAAATACCTAGGTAATATTCTGCGGGAGGACATGTGGTTCTGGTTTTTGGTTGGCGGTGGCTGGGGGTCCATGTGTTATTACCATTACTGTGCATTATTTTGTGCATTTCTGTAGGCGCAAGGGGGGAATGTGCTGGGTTAAGAGCAATCTCCCCTGTGCTTTGAATACTGGCAGCAACACGAGGTACAGGACTAGAGGACTACAACACCACAAGAACCCCCCTCGCTCTCTTCTTTCTCTCTCTCTCTCTCTCTCTCTCTCTTATTCTCTAACGCTTCACGCTCTCTCTCGTTAGTCAGTCTCTTCTGCATCCTTACTGAACACCACAGAGATACACTCGTTCCTTCAGCAGCTCATTCAAAGACTGTGTATCACACCGTGACACAAGCCAGTCTGTCTCTTTGATTCGACACTCTCTCAGCAGCAGAAGCATCACTAGCACAAACAGTAGCAGCAGATGAAGCTGGCAATCCTCTCCTCCCTCGTTATTGGCACCGTCCTCGCCGCACCTGCACAAGACGCCGCACACGGACACGCCCATCTCGGACGCAGGCATGCCCACGCACACGCGCATGCTCACCCAGCCCGTCCACTCGCCAAGCGCGACGTCGTACGTCCATCTATGCCTTCTCGATGAGTCCATCCACATGCTAACAGCAATCTAGGTGATTGTCTATGAAACAGTCACGGTCGACCGTAATGGCAAGACACTCGGCACAGGGACGGCCACCACAACCGAGCAACAAGCACCTGCCGTGCAACAAGCGACACCGGCGTTGGATGTTGTCAATGTACCGCAAGCACTCAAGGTGGCTGAACCTGTCGCGGCACCGGCACCTGCCCAGACGACACGCGCCGCCGCCGTCGCTAGCCAGCAGCAAGCACCCAAGGTGGATCTACCGATTGTCAATGTCCCTGCACCGTCACCCAAGACGACGGCAGCTGCCAAGCCAGTAGACACACCGGCACCTGCGCCAGTCCAAGCACCGGTACCGGCAGCGCCTGTGTCCAACAGTGGTAGCAACAGCGGTGTCGGCAACCTTGCCATTGACGGCAGCAGTGGTGCCTCGGTCGCTTCACCTCTCGGTGACTTTGTACCGCCCTCGACACCCTTCCAAGACGGCAAACACGCTTGTTCTTCTTTCCCTGGTCAATACGACGGTGTTGTCTCGTTGCCCTATCTCGGCAAAGGCGGCTACAACTCCATCCAACTCGGATCCGGCAACTTTGAACAGATTGACTCGTGTAAACCTGGTTACTACTGCTCCTATGCGTGTCAACCGGGCATGTCCAAGACGCAATGGCCTGAAGATGGTCAACCGGCCAACGGTGTCTCGATTGGTGGTCTCAAATGTGGCAGCGATGGCAAACTCTACCTCGCACGTCCCTCGGTGCCCTTTTTGTGTCAATGGGATCATCAAGCTGCTCTCGTTGAAAATCAAGCTGGTCGCGCCATTGCTATCGGCCGAACTGTTTACCCCGGTAGTGAAAACATGGTGGACCCGACGTTTGTCAAGCCAGGCGCGATTGCACCCCTCAGCGTGCCTGACCAAAACATCTTCAAATGGCGTGGCAACCCAACAAGTGCGCAGTACTATGTCAACAATGCCGGTGTCTCGCAGCAAGATGGATGCGCTTGGGGCACACCTGGCTCGAGTTTGGGTAATTGGGCACCGATGAACTTTGGTGCAGGCTATGCCGATGGGATTGCATGGTTGGCGCTCATTGGTAACCCAAACAATCAAGCTGGTACCAACTTTAAGATCAAGATTGTCTCAGTCTCGGGAACGATGAATGGCGATTGTGGTTATGACGGTACCAAGTATACGGGATCCTCCTCGACGAGCAATGGCTGTACCGTGGCTTGCAAGGGTGTCTGCAAGTTTGTCATGTACTAGACGAGCGACACGCTACAACGAGCGAGACGCCACGACAATGCGATGCGATGTGATGCCTTGAGACGACAAAAAAGAGACTTGCCATGCGCAACAAGGGCCAGTTGATTTGGGCTTTTTTCTTATTCAACTTTTTTTCTTTTCCTTTACTACTTTCCTTAGCTGCTATACTGGTCCTCATTGACCTCTTGAACATTGCCTGCCTTAGTCTTGAAGCTTGACCTTTGAAAATACTTTCATACCTCTGGAAAGCGCAAGTCGCCTTGCTCCGATAGAAACGTCATCCACCGTGCCAAGAAGCCGCCGCCAGCACCTACCGTCTCTGCATCCCCAACAACCGCCAAATGCCGCCTCGCCCGTGTCATGGCAACATTCAACCGTCTCGCCTCCTTCAGAAACCCGACACCTGCTGTTTGTGACTTGCCATCGTTGCGAGCGTGATGGGCAGACGGCTGTGACCGAACGAGCGTCAACAAAACGGCTTCCTTTTCACGACCTTGCATGCCATCCACCGTACCAATCTCAAGACCTGTATAATCGCGATCCGTTGATTTGTCTTTGCTTGTGTCGTCGCGATTAAAGAAGAGATCGGCGAGACACGCCACCTGGGCCGAATAAGGCGTCAACACGGCCACCTCTTCCACCGGCACGCCTGCATCGAGGAGACGATCGACGTGGGTCTTGATCAAGCCGCATTCAGCACGATTCGCTTTACTCGCCGTCGGGTCGTCCTCAACCTCTTCAAACAAGTCAAAGCCTTGCGTGTCGATAAAGACAAGGGGAACGGATGTCTCGTCTGTATCGCGCACGCCCGGCAAATCTCGCAAAAGATGCACACCCACAGTGCTCGTTGATGGATCAGGCGGCACAAGACGGCCTTCATATAGTTCCTGCGAGGGAAATCGACAAATGTCGGCATGCATGCGGTACTGGACACTTAAGAAGGAGAGGACGCCAGAGTTTTGTTCTTGTTTGCCAAAACGCTTCAGTAACCTGCCGAGCAACGTCGCTTCAGGTGTCGCGCCCGTCAAGACTGGCACGGGCGCTTTGTTCTCTGCCTGCTCTGCACGCGCTGTTTGCCCTTGAGCATGATACGCCTTGAGCATGCCAGCCACATCATCTGTCTTGATGACTGGTGGCAACTGCAACGGATCCCCTGCCAAAATCACTTTTTTCGCACGTCGCATGGCAATCCAGCATTGCGGCTCCAAAGCCTGGGCCGCCTCATCAATCACAACGACATCAAAGCGTTGACTACTCAAGACACGTGAGCCGGCGCCATGCAAGGTCGCCAGCACAACGCTCGCTTCATGGAGCACTTGCGTCACGCAGATCCGTTCGCGTTGTCGAAGATCGCGTCGTAAATCCTTGTTGGCTAGGTATAAGGCGCGTTTCTTGTCTTTGCCACCGGCGGCAGGGCCATTGACGGGTGCATGTCGACCAAGCTTGACTTTAGCCATTTGTTGCAAGTTGCCGTCAAGTTCATTGCGCAGGTCACGTACGAGGGCTGCATTGTCTGATTGAGCGACGACGACGTCGAGTGCATGATTGACGACAGCTGGCAAGAGACGCGCAGGGTGGCCAATACGGATGAGTGGGACGCCGGCTGTGGCGAGACGTTCGGCGAGGTTATCGACGGCGATGTTGGAAGGTGCACAGACGAGCGGACGGAGGCCTCGGGCGACAAGGTGACGAATGATTTCAACGAGCGTGCTTGTTTTGCCAGTCTGTTGTTAGTCATAGTCAAGAAAGTCTCTGACGTGGCGTACACCCGGCGGGCCGTGAATGAGAGCTAGTTCAGGCGCAGCGAGCGCATGCTTGACGCCTTGCTGTTGAGGCGTATTCAACCCCTCATCAAAAAACGAAATGGTCATCTCCAAGTCTTGCTGGTGGATGGCGGCCGGTTCTTCACCTTGAATCAAGACGCGCACGAGATTGCCCGCTTCATCGAGATTATCCGCCTGCTTGAGCAAATCCTGTACTTGTCGACGCATGCGTTCATAGGTGACTGTATTGGCCAACTTGACGCACCAGATAGGCGTGCCCTGCGCCGGCGTCTCGGTCTCTTCCCGAGACAAGGCAATCACCAAGCTATGCTCTTGCGCTTTCGTCACGACACCTTGTACAGCCTGCACCGTCGCTTCAATCAGTAGTTTCTTACTCGCCGAACCAGAGAGTTGACGTTCGACACGTACGAGATCACCAGAACGTAGGATTTGGCTGATGGGCACACGACCGCCAGCGTCTCCGTCTTTCGAAACAGTCCCTGCGGCGCGTTCGAGTTCAAGCAAGATTTTACCGCCAAACCCGGTACGGCTGCCAGCAATTTGGAGCTGACAGACGGCAAGCGCGCGTTGCTCGAGCTGTTTCTTGCCGAGATGTTGAAGACTGGCTGTAGAATAGGCTGCTTCATTCGCTTGTTCGGCATCAAGGAGGGCAAGATGGGCGTGGCAGAAGCGCGCCATCGCCTCGGATGCATCAGCAGTTGTCATGATGGCAGCGTTTACAAGGATAGAGCGTTATCTAGCATGTTGTACAGCTTCAGAGAAGAGAATCAAGGTGATCGGGTGCAATTGAGCAATGTCGTCGTCTATCGTTTCTACAATTCAGATGACTTGACTGAAGCGTTACCTGAAATGCTATCCATGGAGTTATCTAGACAAAGGTAGCCACGATGGGAATGCCATACAGCTCGGGCGAGTTGAATTTGAGGTGCTTGTCCAAGCCCGTCAATTGCTCCAGATCCTCCTTGGCCAAATCAAAGCTACAGACATCCAAGTTTTGCTCAAGACGACCTTGGTTGTTGGATTTGGGAATCACGGCGACACCACGCTGCGTAGCCCATCGGAGCAACACCTGCGAAGGGGTCTTGCCTTGCTTCTTGGCAATTTCTGCAACAGTCGGGTGGTCCAAAAGAGTCGGTGTACCGTGTGCCAATTTTTGGTCAAGCTCGAGGTACGAGGTTGGGCCAAAGGACGAATACGCCGTCACGGCAATCTTGTTTTCCTTGCAAAAGTCAAGCAATTGCTGCTGGACATAGTATGGGTGGTGCTCAATCTGGAGCACGGCCGGGTGCACCTTGGCATATCGCAACAAGTCCATAATGAGTTGTCCATTAAAGTTGCTGATGCCAATGTTCTTGGCACGGCCCGACTGGAAGACCTCCTCCATACCGGCCCACGTCTCGTGAATCGGCGAATTTTCAAGCTTGAGCTCGGCCTTGCCATCATAAAAGAAGCCAGGCGGGTAACGTGTGGCTGGGTCGACATAGGCAATAGCAATCGGGAAGTGAATCAAGTACAAGTCGACATAGTCCAATCCCATATCATTGAGTGACTTTTCAAAGGCCGGTACGACATGCTCGCGAGCATGGTTTGTGTTCCAGAGTTTTGTCGTGACAAAGAGGTCTTCACGCTTGACGAGTCCTTCGTCAATGGCCTGGCGGATACCACGGCCCACCTCGACTTCGTTGCCATAGTCGGCGGCACCATCAAAGAGACGGTAGCCAGTCTTGATGGCGTTGTAGATGGTGGCCTGGCAAGTGTCATTGTCGACCTTCCAGCAGCCAAAGCCGACGAGGGGCATCTTGCTGCCATTTTGGAGTGTGACGGTCGGTGAGGGTGCGACCATATTGATTCGATATACTTGTAAAGGGAGTTAGTGCTAGGACAGATGCGGATAGCCTGTCTTATACTGTTCTGGTCAATTGCAAGTACTTGTAGATGGATGACCTTTCTTCCTCTTCGTTCTTTCCCCTTTAGCCGCTCAAACGCTGAACCCGATGCCAGACGTTCCCCCGTAACTTGAGCTGGAAAATTTAAAATAAAGAACTCGCAAACGACGTCATTGACTCGTTAGAACATACTTGACTAGATACCTAGGTATATATGCAGCGGCAGCATGAATATGCGAAGCTCGAACGGGCATTATAATACTTGATCATGACTTGGGGCCTGTGACTGCTCCCAAAGCCTCTAGGTCGTACCTAGCTACAGCACCTAGCCTGTTGCACATGTATTTTCGCTTGCCCAGGTCTCCCGGCTAAAAGCAGATCTTCCCCCGCGCGCCACCAGCTGGCCAACCGGGCAAACAGCCAAACACCGGATAGACAAAGCAACCTAATATACTGATGAAGCCGTGATGGGCTTGACCTCACTCATCTTAATGATCATCAACCTTTTTCGGTGACTGCCTCTGTCTGCTTCTGTTCTTGCTCAGCCAGCCAAGCTTGTCTCAAAACAGCACCCTTGGCTCGCATCTCCCATCGCTCACCTTGCCACCTGACAGGTACCCACGCCTGCTCATTCCTCGGCTGGGCAGCCAAACACGCTTCGCGTAGTAATTCAATGTACTCGCCATCTTCAGGATGACCGCGAACCATGTATGCGCGTCCATCGCCTTTTTCATAGACGCGTGCTTCTTCAGCTGCTTGCATGACGGCGAGGGAGGGCAATGCGAGACGATTGGACCAAATGCAGGCCAGGAAACAGGCTTGGGCTTCGCTATAAGGAAAAGGCACGACGGCCATTTCCATGCCGAGCATGGCAAGCGTCGGATCATGCTGGTAAAATATATGTTGATAGAGTTGATGCAGACGAAGACCGTCTGTGATGATACCGAGTGCGCTTGATAGGAACGGAAAGGAATAAAGATAGCCTGTGCAAAACAAAACGCGGTCAACCGAGGCGATACGCGTGCCGTCTTGAAGCAGAATCGAGCGATCGCTTGAAAAAGATGCAATTTCAGCGATATCCATGACATGCCCTATTGGCATCGTCTTGGATGGTGACCGCACGCTGCGAAAGATCGGCAAGTGCGCATCAGGCGCTTTGGCTAGTTGCGAAGCAATGTCGAGCCCAGACGGTCCATTGCCAATGAGGACAGTCTTTTGACCTGCATACGCCGCCGGCGAGCGATAGTACTTCGAATGCGAGACTGCATCGGGGAACTGTTTGTTAAATGCAGCAAGTCCCGGTATATCTGGCACGAACGGCGTCTCATAGTGACCGGAAGCAACGACAATACGGTCGTACAGCGATGTAGAGACGGTCTCGTCTTGCAGCGTCTTGACGGCCCACCCGCGCGCTTCTTTTGTAATCGACACGACTTGCGTGTTGTATTGCACATCTGAAGCTAACGCATACTTGCAGGCAAAGTCCTGGATATAGCTTAATACTTTTTGCCGTGTTGGAAAAACGGCTGTGTCTGCTGAAAAGGGCATATCGCCATAGGCCATCAGCTGTGCCGGGATATTTGTATGCAGCAAGTCATACATCGGTGAAGGCCATGTCAAGCGGGCTTCATGCTGTACCGGTGCATCTGTATGCTCTGGATCTGTCGCTGGGATTCGACCTGGTTTCGTACGCGCCGGCTTGTCATGATTCCAAACACCGCCGCACGAGGCGCGTCGTTCGTAGACGTGGACGATGAAGCCGCCTTCCTGCCGGAGCGCCTGCGAGTCAGCATGCATGCCAGTCGCTTAGAATAAAACCTACGCGTAAAGCAGCCAGACCACTGGGGCCGGCGCCAATGATGGCCACCTTGAGATGGGTCATGCGCCTCGGGTGTACATGTTTAGAATGTCGACCGTTGTCGCGATTGTGGCGCGATCTTGCAATTGACAGTGGCAAGCTTACCTAGGTAAGTGCGCCGCTATCAGTTATAATATATGATGAGCTGTGACAGTCCATGTCAAATTGTCAATGATATCTCGGCTCTTATCTGTTACTCGTACATGTCTAGACTCTAAACACTCCAGTAGCAATCGAGCATTCGACCGTGAAATGTGACTGCGTCTGTTTATCCCGCTGAAACTCGAAGTCGAACGAGGCTTGCTTCATAACCTGTCTGGATTTGTAATCTGATTCATGCAGCTCGCTCCAAATCACGTGATGCATAGACAAGAACATAGATCAAGCTACCTAACTATTGAAACAAAGATAGTCCATCTATTCTACACTCATCCAGCAATTTTTCACTAGTCTACTCAACTTCTTTCTCATAGCAATCTCTAGTCTTGTCGGTCAATAAAAGGCCCGAAGAGGCGCCCGTCGATCTCCCCTGTTTTGATTGGCTGCTGAAGGTGCAATTCTGCTGCCGGATGACACAAATCTGATGCCATTGATGCAATAGCCCGTGGATGGATGCGCATGTGAATTGATTTGTGAGATGCGCGATGGCGACACAAGAGTCAAGAGTGACACCACGCAGAGTGAAGCTTTCGTTTTGCAGCTCAGTCAGCAGCCCATCTAAAAGAGAGCGCATCTTCCCTTTTCAAGCTATACACAACATCTACAGTTCATTAACATCGACGGCCACCTTCAGGATCTGTTTATCAACAACCAAGGATGATTGCAGACAAGGCCCGAGGCCTCTTCTCGGCCGCCGACAAAGAAAACCAGGCGCGCAGAGATAAAGTCGCCGAGGCCTACCCCGAGAGCATGCCGCCCTCCTATCTAGAGCCGGAACCGACCGTGCCAGACTTTTTCAGGTCCATCTTTCCACAACCGGCCAAGCAAACGAAGCAATACCTCATCTCGTTGTTTCCCATCGCCACCTGGATTTACCGATACAATGCGCGTTGGTTTATTGGCGACTTGGTTGCTGGATTGACGGTCGGCGCTGTTGTGATTCCGCAAGGCATGGCGTATGCCAAGATTGCCACTCTCGAACCGCAATTCGGTCTCTACTCATCCTTTGTCGGCGTTTCGCTCTATTTCATGTTTGCCACCTCCAAGGACATCACGATTGGCCCTGTCGCCGTCATGTCGGCGCTTGTCGGTGATATTCTGGCCAAAGCCAAAGTGTCGCATCCCGATGTTCCAGGTCATGTCATTGCCTCGGCGCTCGCCGTTATTTGCGGCGTCATCGTCACGGCGCTTGGCTTATTGCGTGCAGGCTTCATTGTCGACTTTATCCCCATTCCCTCGATTGCCGCCTTCATGACAGGGTCGGCCATTAGTATCATTGCTGGTCAAGTCCCGGCCTTGCTCGGCAACAACACGGCCAACAAATTCAGCACGCGTGGACCTGCTTACCGCGTCATCATCGACACACTCAAGCATTTGCCGGATAGTACCCTCAACGCCGCGTTTGGCTTTTCTGCGCTTGCCCTGCTATACTTTATCAAATATGGCTTTGGCTGGGCGGCGAAAAAGTACCCGCAGCGCGCAAAACTTTACTTTTTTCTCAACACGTTGCGTACAGCGTTTGTCTTGCTCCTTTTCACCATGATTTCTTGGCTCGTCAACCGCGGCAACAAGGCAAAGCCCAAGATTTCCATTCTCAAGAATGTCCCCCGCGGTTTTCAAAACATTGGCGTACCGGTTGTAACGAGCGACATTGTCGGTTCATTTGCCGGTCAATTGCCTTCAGCCGTTATTGTCCTACTCATTGAGCATATCGCCATTAGCAAGTCCTTTGGCCGCATCAACAACTACGTCATCAACCCAGACCAAGAACTCATTGCCATTGGCATCACCAACATCTTTGGCCCGTTCTTTGGCGCGTATCCGGCAACAGGCTCCTTCTCGCGCACAGCCATCAAGTCCAAGGCCGGTGTTCGCACGCCGCTTGCAGGTGTCATTACGGCGATTCTCGTTGTGATTGCCATCTACGCCCTGACGCCTGTCTTCTACTACATTTCGAACGCCTCACTCGCTGCTGTCATTATTCATGCCGTCGCTGATCTCGTCTCGACACCCAAGGCCATTTGGAACTTTTGGCAGGTGTCGCCGATTGAGTTTGTCATCTTCTGGGCCGGCGTTCTTGTCACCGTCTTTTCGTCCATCGAGAATGGCATCTACGTCACCGTCGCTGTTTCTGCCGCTGTCTTGCTCTTCCGCATTGCCAAGTCACGCGGCTCGTTTGTCGGTGCCGTCAAGATTGGTACCATCAAAGTGCTCGACTCCAAGGTGGGTTATCCGCGCAACATTTACGTCCCGCTCGACCACTCTGACGGTCTCAACCCGCTCGTCAAGCCAGTCTCGCCGCCAGATGGCATCTTCATCTATCGCTTCAACGAGGGCTTCTTGTACCCAAACGCCAATCACTTTACCGATCACATGGTGGCGCAAATCAAGTCACGCACCCGACCTGGTCAACTCAACCCCTATGGCACACTCGGCGACCGGCCTTGGAATGATCCTGGACCCCGTCATCCTGATCAATCACTGCTCGCGACGGATACACGGCCGCTCTTGCGTGCCGTCATTCTCGACTTTTCAGGTGTCCCGCATCTTGACTTGACGGGCTTGCAGACGCTCATTGACACACGCAACGTCTTGGATAGACATGCCCACAAGCCCGTTCAATGGCGCTTTGTCGGTATTTCCAACCCTTGGATCAAGCGTGCGCTTGTCAAAGGCAACTTTGGTGTCGGTGAAGACCGCGACCTCTCTGTTTTTTCTGTCGCCCATATCGGTCAAGCGTCCGATGTCTTTTCACAAGAAAAACCGCATGATCTTGAAACAGACGCTGGTATGCCGCCTGCGAAACGCGCACCGACGTTGGATCCACGCGTCAGCTATCTACCTCTGCTCTCGATTGATCGGCCGTATTTCGCGGCGGATATCGATGAGGCGATTCGAGCGGTCGAGGAGACATCGACGGTGGAACATCCATTGAAGAGTCGATCGCCGAGTGAGATTTCAGAAGAGCACCCAGAGCAGGCGAGTGGCTCGACGAGTTCAAAACGGACGTCGCAGGAGCAGGCGTACTTTAGCGCCAAGCAATAGGCATCGTACTCTTTTTACATAGTTTCAAATGCATGTGAATACAATTGTTGAGCATGCTCACCAGTCGCTGTGCATAGGTTGCACGTGCACACCACTCCATCGATGCCAACGGCAGTATGACCACAAACTTAACCTTCCTGGTTGTTAACATCGCGATGTCGTCCGCACTGTTGTTGGCAGCGCTAGCACAGCCGTCATAGACGCAGTGAATAGAAGCTTAAGATGCTTCCCGCAGTGCAGCGATTGAACATATCTGCACCGGAAGATCGCCATAGGTTGTTTGCTGGACCACAAGTGTGATCCACTGCATACGCAGAAGCACCGCAGCGAGGAGGCAAGTCACGATGAACATCTGGCGCAAAGCTCTTTGGGACTCAATGCATGACGCCTTGTTCGCATCGGCTAAATGCCAAGTCCTGTACATCAGATTCGCTTCAATCTTCCGGATAAATGCTCGCATAGTCATCTAACCCGCCTCAACATACAGGAGTCTCACGGCCGGGATAGCCTCGGTCTGTTGAAGCAAGGTCGTAAGCTACTCAATCTGGCTACATCGAGGATTATTTCCACAGTTTTGGAGCGATCTTGCTGCATCCTGGTCTTGAGAGGCGAGAACATTTGCTACTGCAAAGAGATTCCCTACACTGCCCGCAAAAAGGATCATTATTTCTTCCGGATCAGACCTCGTCAATGAAAAGTTCCGGTGTACCGGAGAAACACATTTCTCCGATGACACGTCAATGCTTCTGTCAAAATACACAAAGATGCGAGCCGTACAAGAAAACTCTATTGCCGCTCACTATTGAGACACAAATGCGGTTTTTGAAAGAGTCCTTCGAGTATCACTCGGTGCAAACGTCTTTCAAGACTCTGGCCACTTGGTTGGCTTGCACCGCAGTATTTGCGATGCTCACCCAGGCACGGGGAGATTGCCGCAGCATTGGCATCAGTCTACAAACGACAGTCAATCTGCCACTCGATCAGGATATTGTGGCCTCATTGAATGAAACTCTTGACGATCATTCCAGGAATTTCTATGCAACAGTCAATGTCAACAACACGTGTTACAACACCTGCAGGAGTTTGCGCGAGAAACTTGCTATTTATCTCAACGATCGCACAAAAAATCCGGATGCTTGCCGGCATGGAAGTGGGGTGTGCAGTCTGGACTTTCGTTCGCAATACAACTACAACGGAGGCGGGACTCAGACTGTATGTTCATGCTACGTTGTCATGGAGTATAAGCGCTATCAAAAGGACATGGCTAAGAATCACTTTACAGAGGGGATCCCGGAGGAAGAAGAAGCAAGCTGCGCACTCTCTGCTTTCGACAACTTTCAACTAAACGTGGATGGTGTCGTGTGGACAGCTTTCAAACCCGGGAGTGACGGCGACTCAACCTATGAATACAACCCAGACGTCTACTGCGACATACAAACTTTCGAGTGGAGGTCGAGATCCATTTTGTTTGAACGCTGTCAGCGTGATGGCTTGTGTCTAAACAACAATGAATTCTGGATGTTTACAACATGGATCAAAGCGAAAAATTGCGAGCATGCTGCCGTCTGGCCCACACCGAACCAGGCGAGCAGTGTGTGGAGAGATGCCTATGATGGATACAACTGTCAGCTTGAACCCGACTCTTCATGTCTAGTTCATTGTCCGGGACCATGGCGTGGTAATAACTAATCTATAGCTACAATTAGTCGACTGTAACAGCTGTGATGAAGAAAGCCGATGCATCTTTTGTTCGTGGCGTGTACAAGATTTGTGTTGTTGGCACCATTCAAGAGTAATTGCTCTCTTTACTTTCATCAATGTTAGCAGAATTAGAACTGTTGTGGAGCAAGATGTATAGTTAGCATCTTGAATCGGAGTAGCAGGACGGTGATGCGGGTAGATCCACGAAGTCATTGATATTTTTTACTACCCACGTGCATATTATGTCATATTCAAGGACTGCGACGGACGGATTTTCTTATCAGGTACCTTCTTGCATTTTGAAGAGTTCAATCATACTAACGCTATAACACTTGAAGATTAGTTGCAGCTGGAGTCGTTTTATTGGTCCACGACATGCCAGATCCCGAGCACGAATCAGAAGCGACCTTTAGGTTGTTGCCAAAGAAAATGTACTGCGAGACAGTAAGCCGTGGTCTCACTGTAGCTAAGGTCTTACCGCACCATTGGTTTTTGCGTCCAAGGTAGCAACTCACCTTTGATTGGGGGAATCCGATCTCACTTTGTAACTCTCGATCAAAGTTTGACGAGCCTCGCGGCCGCGCCAATGATGAACTCTGTCGAAGTCCGCCTAGCGTTTGTGGTCTCGACTTTCGATCTCAGCTTTCTGAAGAAGACTTTACATGTAGAGATCGAGGAGTGCCATTGAATGCCTAATGGAGGCGATTGGAGACATAGTGTTGAACATCATATGCATCACCAGATACGACTCATTGAAACTTGACGGACGTTGTCAATTGCACGCAGCCGAAAGTTGGAGACACTCGACGGAAATCTTTTCGAGTCAACGGGAGCACGGCTACGGGCACCTAATGAGGATGCAGTTATTGCCCTCATCGGCTACCGCGATGTCTATTGCAATAACAAGAGGAAATGACGAGCTCTTGCATCGATTGGTCTCCCACAGACTGACTTGACGACTCACGGGTCTCAATTTCCCGAAGCTTATCCGTTTCCTTTTACAACTATGGACGACAGCCAGCTATTCTTCGGGTCTTCATTTGTTTCTGCTCAAACAATCGGTGGTGAGGGCCATTCAATGGGCAGTGGAGCTAGCGGCATTGACCCCGACAATTTTCAGTTCAGTCAAGTGTTTGCCGAGTCTAATGACCTCTCCGCTGAGCATACCGTGATGGCTCTCGATCCAGACAATTTACGATTCAGCGACTATTATGCAGCAGCTGGGCCTGCAGCAACGACAGAGCCAATTCTGCCTGCGGGTTCATCAAACCCTGACGAGTCGGCCAAAGAAAACCAACACTTTCTAAATGCGTTTGAAGGTATACCCTGATGCATATCCAAACAAGCACAAGATCGCCTTCGGATATGCAAAGCTGCAGTTGATGAATCCTGCAGGCTACAGAATATGGTATGAAGCCTGACGAGCCTTCATTAGGGGGGCCCCACTTTCATACTTTGCAAAGAATCCGAGTTGCCACGGCTAACTACACTCTTTGAGCTCAAGTAACCATGTCTGTACAGCCGCTCTCCACGTAATGCTGTAAAATGTAGGTTTCTTAGCAGCAGTGCGAGTGGGCCGTCAGATACATAAGTCAAGAGATTGATTGCAAGCAAACTCCCGTCCATCCCCTGAATGTATTCAAAGGGAGAGCTTCAGCAACTGTATTACGACATTGACAGCAGCAAAATTCATCTCTTGAGTCCTTGTAGTTACGCCTCTGCTGTCAAGATACTGATTAGGTGGAAAGAATCCTAACGAGGGATCAAAAACATGTTCGAGATACAATTCCAGGTTGTAATCAATCGCCGACACCTGCATCATCAGCAGATTCACGTCTGCCATGATATCAAAAAAAGATGATGTGCACGATTCACTTCAGCTATCATGATTAAGTCTAATAATCTTCAATACGTTGGTTCTGCAGATTACTGCAGCTGGTGTATGCTGCAGCATCATCACGACTAATGACGGAAATTGTGGGCCGAAATTGTTGCATCGCGTGACTTCGGTGTGTCGAAGTGCATCCTACTGAAGATCACCCATGGCAACATTTAACCAGACAGGTTGTTTTCTTCAGCTTGCAACTGAGGTTCTATTATACTAAAGCTGATGACTCACAATTGAATCTTGAGCCCAAAATCGACTACCGCAATTGTGGATCGCATGCTCATGCATCGATTGCTCAAGCGTATTTTTCAATCTGTTTTTGCACGTCTTTTGATTGTGGTAATTCTCACGAGTCCTGCTATGACGAGAGACTGCCGGAGTGTTGGCATTGGATTGCAGACAACGATCAGTATTTCTCTTGATGATGAAGTCAATACGAAAGCATTGAACAAATATCTACCAGAGGAGAGTGCAACATTCTACAAAAGATTAAATGCCAACAACACTTGCTACAGCTTGTGCGAAACTGAGCGGGAAAATGTTGCTCATTACCTGAACAACCGCACCAAAAACCCGGATCATTGTCGCAAGGGCAGTGGAGTGTGCAGTCTCGATTTTCGATCTCAATACGATGGAAGCAATCTTGGGGATCCAACTTGCACCTGTTTTGCTGTTTTTGAATACAAAAGATATCAACAAAAAGTGACTAAGATTCAATACTTGGCAGATGGCACCACCAAGGAAATATCGACTTGCTCCTTCCACGACCTTTTATCAAACTTGAACTTGAACGTCGATGGCGTCATGTGGGCCTTATTTGGACCTGGAGCTGACGGTTCACCCTTCATAACCTTTATTGACGAGGTGTATTGTGAAATGCTGACTATCGATGTGAGGTTTGGTAAGACAAAACAACGATGTGCGCACAATGGAGAGTGTCTCAAAAATAAAGATATTTGGATGTTTACAACATGGCACAGGGCGACGAAATGCGACCATGCCGGCGAATGGTTTTCGTCTGTCGGTGAGAGCGATACATGGCGCAATGCGTATGATGGCAAGTTTTGTAAGCATGAGCCAGATTCTTCGTGCTTGACACACTGCTCAGGTCCTTGGAGCGGTAATTGAGATTTGTACGAATGAATCTTGATAATTTGAAATTTATTACCTCTCTTTTGTGTATGTCTTGTTGTGATATGAAGCTCCTCGGCCTCACCAAAGTGCGGAAGTACCTTTGGTGAGGTGGGATAACCGTACGCAAACCCGGGCATAATATGTCTGCTGTATTTTGATTGGTACGTGAAGTCTGTATCTTTCGCTTGGCGCTGATTTTGTCGATCTTTTTTGAAGGTTGTTTTGTTGCGAAAAAAATAGTAGCATACGAGCGCATGATCTTGTCACATCGATCACGGGCTTCTGTGGCTACCTCACAGACCACAAGCGCTTGATTAGCTACAGGCCTCCCATTAACAGTTCGCATCTCTTATATCCCTGCAACATCTCTAGCTCTCATCAAGTTTTTCTTTTTGCAAACACTGGCAATGCAGGTGTTGCGGTTGCTGCAGCTGGAGTCTCGCGTTTCTGCAGCTCTTTGGGTCGTCACAAGTTTACTTGCTATAGTCAGAGCTGAAGCGTGTCGCAGCATCGGCATTAGCCTGCAATTCAGTATGGACATGTCTGACGAAATGAAAACCATCAGGAATGACCTGTCTCATGGACTTCCCAAGGATTCTTTTGAGAATTACTTTCAGATTGCCGTCAACAACAGCTGCTACAACGGGTGTAAAACTCAGAGGACCAACCTCGCCAAGTTTCTGAATGACCGTACAAAGTATGATGAAGATTGCCGCCAGAAAAGTGGTGTGTGCAGTCTTGATTTCCGATCCTGGGTGAACGAAGAAAACGAGATTTGCACATGCTTTGTCGTGATGGAATTCAAACGATTTCTCAAAGAAGGTGAGCGTAATTGGATGGCAGAGACGCAAAATCCTCAAAACCCAGAAACTCTGCCTACAGACAACGCCGTCGATAAACATTGCATGCTATCTCAATTTGAAGAAAGACTTGGCAAAAAGTTAGCGCCTTTGAATTGGACACTGTTCATGCCCGACGGGAACCATGCGACGCACATTTTTTACGACAATGTTCATTGCGACATTCCTCTTGCTAGAATCCACTCTCCTCCACAGCGTTGCAATTTCGATGGCTCATGCTGGCAAAGTAATGATCATTGGGGCCGCGTGACATATAGGTGGGCAAAGAGATGCGAGCATGCCGGTGAATGGCCGATGCCCGCAGAGGCAACCACTAGTTGGAACAATTTCTATGCTGGTGAAAATTGCAACTACGAATCTGGGTCTGATTGCCTTGCACCTTGTGCTGGGCCTTGGTCCGGGAATGGTTGATTGTCTTGTCATTCTATCGAATGCATATGTATGCAGTCATGGTGCAGATTCGAACCTTTTAGCTGTCTAATTTTATGGGGTGACCGCTTTTTTGAATAGCTCCATATCAGCGTCCTTTGAGGCTGAAATTGGTGTTGAAGATGATTCGATGTTTTCACATACTGTGACGCAGCTGCAGGAACGAGTTGTTTGAAATTTTTGGCGTTGCAATTCACGTGCACTGTGCTCATGTTTCCGAGACGACGGATCGAAAGCGACCTCTTTATTATTGACAAATAAAGCAGCTGTAGCTCTCAAACAATCTCGCATCGGATGAATGTAATGTTTTTCCTGATGCGAGGATAACAGTTGTTCAAAGGTTTGCAATCGAGTAACTCTCAAATCCTGCAATTGTGCACTTGCACTCTAACTACTCAATAGCCATGTACGCTCTTTTGGCTCTCGTCTGCTTGATATACGGCTCCTTTGATTTAACTCATGGCAAGGCTTGTAGAAGCGTGGGATTTGCCCTAGCGACCAGCTTCAATGCTTCAGACACCAAACAGTGTGATTTGCCGTTCGCAAAGCGGCTCAACGAGATGCGAGCCAACAATACCTGTTACAACGACTGTGAACACGAACGAACAAAGCTTGTCGAATATTTGAATGATCCTATCCATACCGAAGGCTGCCGAGAAAAGTCTGGCGTATGCGGTCTCGACTTTCGCTCTCAGCTCGTCGAAGGAAAATGCACTTGCAAGGTGATTGTAGAGTATAAGAGAATGTTCAAGGACGATGGCGAATATGTGAATTGGACCGATCAGAACCACCCTGTATTGCAGCATTGCAAGTTGGAGGATGTTGTCGGCCGCATGAAGCTAAAGGTTGGAAATATTCAATGGACACCGTTCTTGGTCGACGATAAAATTTCGACACACACGTATAGGGACGATGTCAAGTGCTCTACTGGAAAGACTGTCTTTGGTTGGGACAAGCAGGTTCAAAAGTGCACAGACAGTGGCGTATGTATGGAGAGCATCGTTGTTTTTTGGTGGCAGCGGGCACATAAATGCGAGTACGCGGGTGTTTGGCCTCCACCACAGGCTTGGCCGCATGCATACAACGGCGAAAATTGCAACTGCTTAGGCTCGCAGGATCCGCACTGCGTATCCTGCTCGGGACCGTGGCGTGGCAATAATTGATGTTGTTTCTGCGACTGCAGCTGCGTTGGTCAATTGTTGAGGTCAGTTCCTCCTTTAAACATTGCGTATGCATACCTTGCAATCGCATGTCTTCGATAGGTCAAGACAGGTGCAACTGAGATTGATTGTGGTGTCTCTATGGGTAGTTGAGCAAAGTGAGCCTTCATTCGTAATAGATATAGTCACTGTTTAATGAGCCAGCCGCAAATGTCCATCCTTTGGCAGCAGCTGCATATATGACTTGCATGCGTTTGCTAAATTCCTGCAGCGGAACTGCGATTAGGCAGGTAAACACACTATTCGTATACCAGTCAAAGTTGTCGTTCATTGATGGCCTTTGCATCCCATGCAGATCATTTCGACAACAATACACTGGCGTGGACAGGCTTTCGACCTGCAATAATTGTTGAATCATTTGTCGATCCCGGTGTAAAGATCCCAGTTGCATACATCAGATTCTTGTCATTGCGATTGTAGCGTCAGTCAGTTCTGACTGTCATTTGCAGTTGCGGCTGTATCAAAATTGGCGCTTACATCTGTATACATGGCGCTCGAGAATTGCCAAGAAGCTGCAAATAGACGCACAAATCCATCGCCACTCTTTGACATTGCCATTGTCTCGCCATTGACGTGCTCAATCTACTATAGTAGAGCACAATGCAGAAGCAACTAATCGACAAGGACAAACAAACCATCCACAGGTGTCCTTGCGTCGTTTTACTGTTATGCGATATTTGTGCCCAATCTGGGTTTGACGCACAAAATGATCCGCGCCATCTCTTTGCAACGGATCCCTGTCAGACTTGCGATTGAGTAAAGCTAGAAGGCATTGATTTGTGCTCGTAATACTCAATGAAGGCCTTTCTCGCTTGTCTTTGTTTGATATCCACTTGCTTGACTGCTATCCAAGCAAAAGCTTGTCGAGACATGAGCTTTGCCCTGAGAACCAGTTTCAGAGCTACAGTCCCACCCTCGGCTGCTCTGCCAAAAAGACTCTTGAGAATACGAGCAGAAAACACCTGTTACAACGACTGTGAGCGCAACAGGACTCAATTAATCCAACATCTGAATCATCCTGCCCACACCGAGAGCTGTCGAGAAAAGTCTGGCGTGTGCGGTCTCGATTTTTGCTCTCGGCTTGTCAAGGACAACTGTACATGCAAAGTCATTATCGAGTACAAGAGGATACTCAAGGAGGATGACTTGTTTGTAAATCACCCCAGTCAGGACCACACTTATTTGCATCATTGCTACTTGAAGGATATCGTCAACCGCATGCATCCAAAGGTCGGACATACTCAATGGAGGCCATTTTTCATTGACGGCATCTTGACGCACACCTATAAGGATGACGTCAAGTGCTCTACCAGGAGAACTATTTTTGGTTGGAACAAGAAGGTTCAGAAATTTACAAACACGGGCGTTTGTAAAGAGAGTATCATTGTGTTTTGGTGGCAGCAGGCGCGGAAATGCGAACATGCGGGCGTCTGGCCTTCTTGCGAGGCTTGGCCGAATTGTTACGAGGGTGAGCATTGTGACTGTCTCGACCGGTCAGATTCAACTTGTATTCCATGCTCGGGCCCTTGGCTAGGCAATAACTAATTCATGGATGTTGAGTTGCTTAAGCTTATTGACTCACCTCTTGCGGACTCTCCAAACCTACCCATGCAGGTAGGCGGCTTGCTTCAAGATACTTCACACCGGGGCATCTGCCAGATTCTTGTCTCCTTATTTGCAACTGGCGACGACATGGCGGCAGGTTGTGTAAATGTGACTGCTCAGGTGCCTTTTTGTACAATACACGTGCGCGACACGGAATCTTGGAATGGAATTCTCCAGGTCTGATGTAGCGATGCCTGGGTAGTCTCGATTGCGATGGCTGTCGGTTGACCAGCAATGCGTAATCTGTAGTAAATTGCGTACATTCGTAGACGCGCGCAGGGACCAACTGGCAAGTCAGCATTCATGTAGCTTCTTGCTGTAGATAGAAATCGCACGGCTTCTGAGTTACCTACGAAAGAGTCACAAAATGGTCGAGATGAGAAGCAGAAAATCTAGAGTTCGTCCTTGAGGTCGTCGGCGAGGTTGTCGCCATCACCGACCGCTTCGGCCACCTTTTCAGCCACCTTGGCAGCAGCTGAAGCGGCAGCGGCAGCGAGACCAGGCGTCTCCTCAGCCTCTTCCTCGTCCACCATGTCGGCATCCTCCAGTGCCTCGACACCGTGCGTACCCTTTGTCTTGACAAACTCACGCAACGACTCGATCGAGCGGTCACCTTCATACTCGATGGCTGTCTTGTCCTTACCGGCTGGGTAGAGCTTGATGGTGGGGAATCCCTGAATCTGCTCGCCGGGCGTGTCGTTTTCGGTAGCGTCCATCTTGGTGATGCGGACCTTGTCGGCGGCATGCTTGTACTCGCCTGCAAACTTTTCATAGGTAGGGGCAAGGTTCTTGCAGTGGCCGCACCAAGGAGCATAGTACTCCACCAAAACATCGCGCGACTCGTCCAAGACAATCTCCTTGAATGACTTTTGAACAACAACATAGACATTGTCGTTTTGCTCGGCGGGAATCTCCTCCGACTTGATCGAAGGCGAGAGTTTGTCGGCCAAAAAGTCCTTGACGAATTGAGCCACCGAGCCGGTCGTAATTTCCTGGTCTTGCGGGAAGGGGAACTTTTCCTGCGACTCGGGACGCTGAATGGCAATGGCGGGCCAGGTTTCCTTTAGGTTGAGGTTTGCGGCGTGACCACCAAATTGCTTGGCATCAATCGTGGCAATGTTGAGCTTGCCTTTGACTTCCTTGGCAATCTTGGAGAGCCACTCGCTGATGGATGTCTTGTCCGAGTCTTCTTCAACAAAGAGGTAGAGCAAAGGAATGCCAGAGGCCATGTAGGACTGGTACGTCTCGGGGCCAATCTCGCCAAGAAGAGGAATAGCAGCCGACTCGATAAAGGATGTGATTTCCTTTTCGTCAAAGGCACCGGTATGCAAGTCCTTGCCATCATCAAACGATTTAAAGACGGCCACACCAGGGACAGAGACACCGTGCTTCTTGGCCAATTCGGCATCGTTGCTGGCACCGAAGAGGTACGTCTCGCGGTGCACATCCGCCACCTTGCCAAACGTCTCTTGCGAAGCTTTGTCACCTTCTTCATAAAAGGCAATAGCCACGACCTTGTCCTTTTTGCTAAACTCGTCAAAGTCGTCGGCAGTGAGCTGCGAGACGGCGGGGAGGAGCTGCTTGGTCAAGTAGGAAATAATGGCCTCTGCATTGCGCTGGCCGCCATAGGGGATCTGGTTTTGTTGGCCGCGGAAGGTGAGGAGCGTGGGGTAGCCTTTGACATCGTACTTGGCGCAGAGATCGGCTTGCTCGGTGCAGTCCACCTTGGCAATAGCGATTTCCTCCTTGTCCTTCAAAGCCGTGGCGGCCTCTTCATACTCCGGAGCCAGTTTTTTACAGTGACCACACTGGCGTTAGTATAAACTAGAGGATGGAGAGAGATACCCATGGGGCGTAAAACTTGACAAGCGTCAATGGCTGTTTAGCCAACGTGGCGTCAAAATCCTTGTCGGTGAGGGTGAGTACATCACTGGCAGCGACCTGTTATTAGTTTCCAAGGTGTTTGAGTGGATGAGACTGACGGTAGCCGATAGAAGAAGGGTGGTCCACTTCATTGAGATGTCGTTGTGGGTAAAGTGCCAGCACAGCAATTGTCGTGTCGTGGATGGAGCGCTGGCCAGATGCATTTCAAAGCGAGGCGTGAGATCTTGCACGTGTTTAGACCCCTGATTCATCTACTTGAAACCTATACTCTACTTCTGACGGGCAATCCAGAGACGATGCGCCGGTCCTTGCGCGGGGACGCTTTTGTCAAACTGCAGACAAACGGATGCTGCAAAGCGGCTGTCGGCGTCAGGCGGTGCTCGGGATTCCACCGCAAGCACTGCTGCAAAAAGTCGAGAAAGCCTTCATCATTGCATTTGATGGCTTGCGAGAGGGTCTTGCTCGATGGACGCCGCTTGCGCCCACGCGACGACACGACGGGTCGCGGCTTGCCCAGGGCATCAAAAAACAACTTTTTGCGTGTCGAATTTTCAATTAGGAGCTTTTCAGGCGGCCCAAAGAGCTCCATGATGCATGATAGCTGCTCTTGTTCGTCTTCACCTGGAAAGAGAGGGTACCCCGTATAGAGCTCTGCGAGGATACACGCCATGCTCCAAATGTCGATCGGCAAGCCGTACGACATGCCGAGAATCACTTCCGGCGATCGATAGAATCGTGACTGAATATAGGTATACACCTTTTGATCTTCAAAGCAGCTTGATCCAAAATCGATAATCTTGATTTTACTCTCCCAGACATTGACGAGGAGAATGTTTTCCGGCTTGAGGTCGCAGTGAATGACATTGTGTCGGCCGAGAAGCTCAAGACATGATAAAATCTGCCGTGTAAAGCTGCGTAAGACGCCAAGCGTGCAGCCTCTGAAATCATTCGCCTTGATGTACTCGTACAGATTCATGCCGAGCAAATTCGTCGCAATGCACAAGTGATGGCGAAAGTAAAAGTGATGGGTATACCGAATCATGCAGTGTTCATCTTTCGGATCCCACTCACGCAGCCGTTGCAGAATTTTCACCTCGACAAGCGCCTGTGCATGAAAGCGCTTCTTGTTGCGGATCGTCTTGATGGCCACCAAGCCGCCCGTCTTGTAATCAATACACTGCATGACTTGTCCAAACGAGCCTTTGCCCAGGATGTCGACAATTTCATAGCGATAGGCGAGGTGGTCACCAGGATGGACGAGATAGTCGCCACGTTCATCGTCGTAGCCAAAGTTAGCATGATTGGGGGCATCGAGACGGCCGCCCTGCTTGTCGAGACTCGGTGCGCCACAAAAGTAGATTTGACCGTCATAATCGACGACTTCGCCGCGTTCATAGAGATTAAGGGGTGCGTCGCCAAGATTTGCAAGCGTCTCGCACGTCGCTGGCTGACGTGGTTGAGCACGGCGTTGCAGCGCTTGCAAGGCGGCTTCTTCTTTTTGAAGGTAACCGGCACCTTTTCGACGCACGACGCTGCGACGCATCTCTTCATCGGCAGGATCCTGTTGAAAGCTGGAAGGAATCTTTGGCGGCGGCGGCGCAGAATCTGGTGCAGGTGCATTGCCAAACGGCGACAAGCGGCCTTTTAAATTTGTAAATGATTGAGAAAGTCGCCTGCGCGTCGATGAAGCCGACCGCGGCGGCGTTTCTTCTTTTTTCTTTCGATTGCGTGAACTCGACCGCGAAAGTCGCCCAAGGAATGACTCGCGCTTTGGCTTGTCCTCTGTTTGCAATGCCTGTAATCGCTCACTCATGTCTTGCACCTTTCTAACAGTCGGCTGCGACAAGGCTTGTACGCTCATAGGGGGCAATAAGATTGGCTGCAACTGACTCACCTTGCGCATAGCTGTCGCAGGCGCTTGTTTTGTTTTTGCAGGCGACGTAAAGGACGTCGACTTGTCGGCAATCGAGCCACTCCGGGCATGCAGCGTGACACTGCGATGTCGAGCAACGGCGGGCGTGGCAGGACCCGACACGGCACGCATCTTGATGGGCGACGGTCGACGTAGTAGACTTGGCTGACTCGGTATCGGTGGGATCGGCGGCACCGGCGATGGCCGAACGTGTTTTCGAGGACTGACTGGCATGGCACGGACTGCTGGCTTAGACAAGGTTGGAATAACGCTGACGCGCTTCGCTTGCTGTCGTTCCGTCGGCGAGACTGTCCTAGCCGCGAGTCCACGTCTCGGGGATGGCAATGACGAAAGCGAGCCATGCGAGGCCGAGGTTGGCAAGCGCGAAATCATGGGCGGCGCTGCAGTCATGTGCACAGATCGCGTCGAAACATGACCGATCCGGGGCGTCCGGCGTGCTGTAGACGCTAGAGACGCGTCGAGTGTGGCAGTATCGAATCGACGTGGTTGACTGGGGCTCGTGCTTGCGTGTGGGCTGCCGGAGCCGGAACTGACGAGTCGATGGCGTTGTCTGTTCTGGGAGGCTGCTGTGGGTGTTGCATAGTCCATAGCGAGGGTGTATCAAGGCTGCATTTGGTCGTGTTGATGCTTCTGCAGCTGTTTGATGTGATGGACCTGATGGTTGTGTCGTTGACTCGGGCCGAACAGATGAGAGAGGAGCCGCTCTTCAGCTGTGACGCTCAGTTTCAGTGACTTCTTGCTCGATCACGAAGCCTCTCAGCTACTAAACTCCTAGGTGCTATGAGGATCGTTCTAGGGAAGATCTCGTGCGCAGTCCACCTCTTCAACATCTGTCCTTAGCAGAGGCGCCGCATGAATGGTTGCCCGGATCAGCCGCTTTGCCAGCACCAGCCCTCGTGTGTCAATGCGACTAGCCGCCGGGATTATGCTCAACCAGACGATCTGTGATCATGGCACTCGAGCAAAAGAAGGTCGCAAGCTGTTGCCGCATTCTATCCGGCCAGATTGACCATTACTTGCGTCCAGGTTCACCATCGTCATGGTCCCCGGCCCCATGACTACTATGCATGTGTTTCACGTCATACGTCGCCTTGTCAGCTTTGATTGCCCCGTTCACGTGCAGATCTAGTAGCTTGCCAAGCGCTCTGCTGTTCTTGCTGCCTCCTGGTGGTTTATGCCGCGTAAGCCACGGATCATGGTTACAGCTGCCAACCACATGGTCGCAGGTTCTGCAGTCACCATATTGACCTAACCTTTTGTCACGACTGGACATTTGCTCTTGATGAAGGCGCGTTTCGACTACGACTTGCAACAGTACGTGCTTGGCCTCGTTCCAGGACGGCTCTCGATGCACTTGAGGGTCCGGAAGGCGATGCGCGTTTCTGTGAAGTCGTACTTCGACTGCACTTGGCTCATTGACACATCGCAGCAACGCCCAAAACAAGGACTGTCACTGATTAGCAGATGCAGTGAACTACCTGACACGCACGGGTTCCAGGATCAGGCACGTCAATCGCGCTGCAACAATTGCCGAGGGGCCATCGCGACAATGAAGCTGCGGTCGCCGGGCCTTTGACTTTCATGTCGATTCTCTCGGGCAGGAGCAGCGATCTGGAAGCGGCACTCTTTGGACCCGACCAGAAGTGAGCACGCACGATTACCTCGAGCGCCGCAGCAACAAGCGAATCCTACATCATCAACGCTTTGAGGCACTCGAGTGTAACTGATTCATGTGAAGGAGAAAGAGCTATTCCATTGACCACACAGACGCGCTTGGCAGTCTGTAACATTGGCGGCGCCACGCTGTTATCCACCTTTATTCTTGGCAATCGCCAAACAAAGATCGACCCCTCTCAGGAACGACGCTGCGAGCCAAGCAAATGGCGCTTTGGTCAATATCCCGGTGCTCGTCGTTGACAAGCTGGGTTATGTGATGTCGTGTCGCTGAAATCTTGAATTAAACCCAAGCGTGACGGATGAGACAAGGTAGATGGCCTTGAATGAGGCAGCAAGCAAGAAATAGAAGGCAATGAAGACTACATGTATACACTTTCGACTGAACTCCCTCCGCGTAGTAAGCCTTGATGACTACGGTCTACCTGCATGTTTGGCTTGACGATATGCCTTTAGACGTCTCTGGTAGTCTTGAGATGTGGTCCAAGACTACCAGCTGCAGGGCAGTACACGCTGGCTTCAACGAAACCGATCAGTAAGTTAGGCCCAAAATGCATGTCTTCTGGGAATTTGTTGCCGAACTTGTACTCTCGAAAAGATCAGCAAAGGTTGGAGTCCAGCCGCGACAAACAATGCCCAGCAATTCAGAGAGTGTTGCAACAGCTGGATCTTCGGGCCAAAGATGGTCAATAGATTCCGGTTCATAATTGTTGCTCACTTGTCGGCGAGCGAGGTCCAGTAAATCCTCCAGTACAACCTTGAGAATGTCAGTCAACACAGTCTTGAGCCCTCGTCGAGTCTCGATCACAGGTTGTTGGAAGACGCCTCGGGCTATCTGCGCAACGTTAACGGATCCAATGCCCTACGTAGACAATGTACATGCATCGTTCGAGCGCCATAAGAGCTATGAGGTTCGATCATGTGCATTGATGATTCACTGCAGAGAATCCTGACTACGTCGACCAGCCCGTTTCTGAAATAGTACTTGTGAACCCGGGTGTATCTGAGAAACAAAATCAAACCCAGACGGGGGTCGAACCCGCAATCTTTCGATTCGAAGTCGAACGCGAGACCATTTCGCCACTGAGTCGAGGGCAGCACAATTGACTGATGACCTTCAACAATTTTGAAACTACTTGAAAGCTGTTGTAAGGTCGCTTATATAAGCAGGTCCTTGTTGTAGCTTTGTTTTGGCACTAAAAAAAATAAGCATGGTGCGCCTTCTGCCAACGCAACAGAGTAAGTGCCAGCCAGCCGCCTAGATAATCACGTTTCAGGCTAAAGACTAGAACTGCACACTGACTAGGCCTCTTCTGCTTGTCGAGCTTCTTGCATAAGTATAACTGGGCCTGGCTCGCCTTTCAAGATGTCTGCACGGCTTCCAAGGTTGGAAAGGAAGTGCCGACTCTGCCGAGTGCAAATAGTTTGGCTAGTCTTGGCAAGGTGCAAAAATGCTCTCCATAGATGCATGATCACAGCTTCATGTGCCACGACTTCTGTGATACCTTGCACAAACGCGACAGAGTCTAACAAACGCGTGTCACAGTCAACATAGATGGCCCACCAGCAGCCAGCAAGCAAGCAAATATCGCAGATGCGCATGACTCCAAATAAGTGACCAATCTCCACGTCATCTATTCGCGTCCAGATGTACTTCGTCAACTTACGACTGTCAATGCAGGTCTCCAAATAAGCCAACCACATCTGGTCGCCGGCAGACGATCAGTAATAAGAGCAGTCGGAGGGGCAAGCAAGTCACTGGTTGATGCCGCTTGAGTCATTGGCGCGGTGACGACCAGTGTTCTCTCCAAGTTGGCAGTTTTGATGCAGACATAGGTCGCCATGCAGGCACGCTTTTTAACATCGGAGACGCAGCTCAATGATAGCGTGCTTCAGTCTGCCAAACATGTCAGCTGGATTGTTGCGTCAGGCTTCACAGTGAGGACCACGAGACGCGAGGAGTGCGCCATGTCACTGGCCTTGATACGGTGTGTCTTTCCAGTTACAGCAGCTTGCGGCACGAGCACCTTTGTACAGCACGGCACAAAAGCCATCAACAGAACACCAGTCGTTCGCGTCTGTCGAATTGGCAAGCTCTACTTCATTGTTGGTGTTCAACGTAATGGCCAGAACTTCTGTCGTAAGGATGCGACCTCGGTCCTATTTTTCCTCTGATGAGCTGGACATCACAAGAGCGAACCGCTTGACCGGATTCTTGATGCTGATGAGGCGTCCCATAGAGCAGTTCATTGTCGTCGGCACGCGGCTGTCATGGACATCGTCGCCGCCATTCTCATGATCACCGTCGCCTGCGTTGTCATGGTTCTTCTGTCGTCGTCATGGTTCTTCTGTCGTCGTCGTCGTCAAGGATGTCTCGATCATCCATGTCGCAAGGCTGTGAATGGTTTTCGCATCATTGGTGGAACGAGATAGCCGTCGCTACCCCGGTCGATGTCGCGAAACCAGCTTGCTACCACCAGCATCATGATGATGATGACGATGATGATGATGGATGCAATGCTTGCGACCGTCAACTTGTACCATCTTCCTACTCCCACTGCTCCATCTGTCACCATGTGCCTGCCTGGGCTCATTAGATCACTAGGCAATATCATCCTGTCAGACTCAGATTCGCGGGCGATTCAGACGGCCCATGCATTTGCGACAATCATCCTTCTCTCTTGACGAGCAAAGTAGGTCAAACGTCTCAGCTTGCTCCAAAGCGCTTGATGATTGTTTGCAATACTAAGACACGCGTCTACAGATGCAATGGTGTTGCCAGTTGAACCATTGCTGACGTCGGCTCGGATGGGCATGCTTGGTCTCAACATCAGCGTTTTCGCATGCCGTATGTCGAGGTGTCTAGGATTTGGCATCATCTGGCCTGTGAGCTGCGTTACTCCAGAGCGTTGCTGGTTGTCATTCTACCGATTAGACATAAGTTTGCCAGCTATCCATTATACATGCACATACATGAGAGTCGAGTTCAAAGGCAGTCATTACATCCCTCGTTGACTAGATTGTCGAAAGGATCTCACTCAAGCTTCCGCTCACCGACGACACTCTGAGGGTTCATCAGAAGCCGCGTCGACTGCATAGCTGTTGCTACTGCACTCATCTGCGGCTTCTGGGCATTGGTTACTGAGTCGTCACGAACCTGCTTTGAAATCTCTCTCTCTCTCTCTCTCTCTCTCTCTCTCCATCTCTCCTTCTCTCTCCCTCTCCATCTCTCCCTCTCTCTAGCTATGTCGAATCTGAAGCGGCCCGCCATCGATGACGCGCCAACATACAGGCCGTCAAAGGTCAACCGTCAAGCGGGCTCAACAACTTGGGCCCGCATGAAGGCACATGGCTTCAAGGATGCCGAGGAGCGGCAGCGGGATTTTGACAACCTCCAATGGAAGCCCGTTGCGCCCAGCCAGCGCGCCACCCAGGAGAGGTGGCTGTCTCTGTTTGAACGGTACCGCGACGAAGTACTCGCGGTGCCGGAGTCGAGTCCTCCAACGGCGCCAATGCTTGTTGGGTCCATGGAGGCATATGTCGCAGCAGCTCCAGGACCTGTGAGCTACGACAGCGTCAGACTCGGCTTCTGGTACCTCGTGCGCGAGTCGCAGTTCAGGTACCCGGATTTTCACGATGACAGTCATTTCTACGCTGCGCTGCGCTGGCGGCGTTCCTTTCGACGGCATTTGAGCAAGAGCGCTTGATCCTTGGTCCACCCACCGGCAAGTGTAGCGCCGGATTTGCCACCGCAGCACGCATGGCTACTGCTTACGTCAATGCCCGAGGTCCGACCCTTGCGCGTATGTCTGATGGCGCATTGCAGGCACTCTTGGCGACAGTATTGGTCAGTACTCTCTCTTGCCGGATCGGCGATGTTGCTCTCACCCCTGGCTACGACGATGAGCGATGCCTTCATTTCAGCGATGTCAAGATCTCGGTCGACTCAAGCTACAGAACACGGCGACGCAACAACTCCTTCTGCTGTCACTGGCCTGATCACTCTACGCGCAGAGAAAGGCCATAAAAGGCAAAACTCTGGTCGCGTCATCCCCGTTGGTATGCTTCCTGGTCATCCAAACATGTGCCTCTTGACGGTGCTTCACACTATTGCTGTTCGTCGCGGCATGCTGCCTGCAGGTAGTGACCTTGCAACGACCCTGACTCTCGCGTCGCATCAACCCGACCACCGCGTCCATTGGCTCACCGATGGCCCAATCCTGGCACGGCCAGATGGCTCCGCTGCAACCCCTGCATATCTCTGAGTTGGCCTCCTCGACATGGTCTCTGTCAGCGGCGTCCAGAAAGACGTCACCTTCCACGCATTCCGCCGAGGCGGCGCCCGAGACATCAACCATCTGCCCGCCGCCGAACTGGATGCCGCCGGTTTCTTACATCCAGCAACGCGTCAAGTTTTGGGCCACGCGAAGGCGACCGAGTTGAAGGACATTACGGAGCGATACGGTGGTAGCTATACCAAGCCAATGATGCCCATCCGAGCTCGTCTCTGTAACACCGCCCAGCACCTCTTGCAATTTTCACCGCCAGCAGCCGTTCCCAACGAGCCTGATTGGGGCAATTCTGTGACTGGGCTTGATGCGACAGACTTCTCGGACACTGATGACGAAGAGGACTACTTCTTTGTCGACACTTAGCACTCCTAGGTACCTAGCAAACGATGATCTCCCCATCTGAATTAGCCAGTCTTGTGTGCTGCATGTCTTGACAGCGCTCATTGCGACATCTGGTCGAGTCAATACGCAGCGGACCAATCGGACCTTGTTCAATCAGCAGCAGTCGTCTTTGGCCAGGTCGACTCTGCTTGACCAAGCAAAGGTACGATGAGTCCCTGCATCACTTGGACAGCAACAATTTGAGCTAACCTTGGAAGCTAATTGACTATGGTGAGTACAATCACTTTGAGTTTCACATGTATGGCAGCTTACAGGGCTTCGTATCAGATTTCTGGTATGCCAACTGCTTCCTGCAAGCTTTTTCAAGGTAACCACAGCCAAGCGCGACCTCCCACCGCTTCCGTGACTGTCTTGTCGCCCAAAGCAGAGGAGAGATACTAGGGGCAGTCAACACCGCCATGCCAACTTGACCTAGGCCGGTGTTGTCCTGCCAAGCACCAAACTATGCTCGAGTGACCAAAGTCTACAGCTATCATCCGAATTGCATGAGGGAGGCTTTGATAGTGATAACTGCGATGCACGCGCCCAGACAGGGAAATGAATCACAGCTCGTTGACTTTGCATTGGTTAAGTCAGCCTCGATCAGGTGCCCCCATCTTTGAGGTGGACAGTCGTTGACACGTTGGTGTTGATGAGCACGAGGGTGTAGTAGTACGCGCAGCACCTACCTACCTTGGTAAAGAAGGAGCAACAGAGCAGTCACAAACATTTTTGCAAAGCCGGAATATTATGATGACTATGGGATATCGTTTTCCATCATCCATGCGACTGTAGACCTTGAAGTTCAGCTCCGCCATACTGACAAGCACCACTTGATTTGAGAACAAGGAAGACGAGAGCAAAGCTGTTTTGGGCTGCAGCTGGGCAAGACCATAAACCGTCCAAGAGTCTTGCGACTGCTTGTGGCGTCTAGGTGGTCAAGGAAGGGGTCGTGCGCCTGTTGATTTCAAATACATAGAGTTGGCTTTGCAGAAAATCCAGACGAAGCCGATACTTAACCCGTGCTTGACTGTCCATCTGATACGCATTTGCAGCCCCAAAATGCACAAAGTGGAACGGCTGAGTCAGGGAATCCAGATTCACTCGTCGGCGGCGAAGGCGCACAATGTTGAAGGATTGACACCGAGACTCCAGAGTCATTCCTCGGTCTCTAGATCAGCCTCCGTCTCGTGGCCACCTCAATCGCGGTCTTTTCTTCATCCTCAAGGCCGCCGGTCAACATGAGCCCTTCTCGCCGCCTCGAGAATTATTTTCGAGCATCGAAGCACTGTTCAATCAAGCCACCTTTGACGGCCGACTACGAACTGGCCCTTTGCGTCAACAAGGTCGAATGAAGTTTGCCACATTGGACAGGATGGCATGGTCACACTTGACATTCAAACTCGATCAAGGTACCCCATCTTGGTGTCTGGCGGTCTAAACGCATATCTTGGCAATCACACTGAGCACACTATCTTGTCGCATTGGAGACGTTGCCGTGGCGACTGACTATGGAGAGAAGGACTGTCTTTGGTGGAATTACATCGATATTCGCGTGGCATCATCTTACCGTACCCTCGACAACATGTCAAAGGCTCTGCGTGGTGTTGTCCTCTTGCGAAACTGCAAAGACAAAAGGTACGCAAATGGCTCACGCAAAGTGGCGGTGGCCCCTCTGGAATTACACCCCCACATTGATTTCATTGCTTGGTTGATGGTACATGGTAGGCGGCAAGGGGTCTTGAGCGGAACGTCGTCGGTGCATGACCTCTGCATCCAGGCGGCCCGCCGGGAAGATGGTCGGATTCGGTGGCAAAAAGACGGACCAGTCTTTCTCGCCTGGTCGCCTGCAGGTGGTGTGCTTGCCTCCAGCGCCTTACATGTCTCAGGGGCGTATGCCGAGCTGATCGACTTCATGAGAAGCTCAGGCGTCCTTTGCGACCTGACACCGCACGCCTTCCGCCTAGGGTCAGCATCTGACACCAACCACTTGCCAAACCAGGTGCTGGCCCACGGTGGCTTCCAAAGCCAAGCAACTCGGCAAGTCCTCAACTTGCCAAACAACTTGTCGGGGTCGGCGTTGGTCGAATGGCTTGGCGGCGAGCCCAGCGTGGCGACTATGGGGTTGCGCGCACAATACGCGAACTTGCAGCATCTGCAACTGCCTTTCGCTGCGCAAAGATGGGAATGCCCGAGACACAGCAAGGCAGACTTTGACGCTTACTTTCAAGCTTGGGACGCGGCGGAGACGGCACCGTCGGCTCCAGCCGCGGATGCACATGCAGATGGCGACGTATTTGCTGGGCGAACGAGGAGTATCCGGGAGATCAAGCGCGCTCGGCGATTCATGAAGAAGGACAAGTGGCAACAATTCTTGGCGACGACGCAAGCTAGTACTACGACTGACAACGGAACCATCATCCGACCAGAATTGCTTGCGACGCCCACGGCTGCTGATCAGTCTGCTGTTCTTGTCGAGGAGGGCGATGGCGACGGCACCAATGACATTGTCATGGCTGATGGAGGCGTAAGCGGCGAGCAAGAAGAGGAAGATGACGACGACGGAGAAGACGAGGACTCAGAGGACAATGGAGACGATGCTAATGATGACGATGACTGGGAGGATTGGTTGACCGCGCAAGCTCATCCGCAAGGGCCCGTGTCTCACCCTGGCCGGCCCGCGACCAACATGACTGACCTGGTGTCATCTTACAGCTGCGTCAACGTCAGGCGCATGTGCTCGGAGAACCTACCGCCACACATCGCTATGCATCGTCAACTCATCGCTGACGGCCTTGCAACCTCGATCCTGCCGCCAATGCCGTTCCTGTTCAAGTGCGTTGGAGCGTTATCTAATGGAGTGCGTTGCGACCAAACATTCGCTCAAAAGAGTGCGCTTGATCGCCACAAGCTGAGTTGGCGGCGCTCCCTGGAGCATGCCCTTCTGCCACCAAAACCCGTCGACACGTTTGTCATGTCTGCGGTCATGCCCTGCAATCACCTGCTAAGTTGCGCTTACACTTGGGTACGCATGACAAGGACAAGCAGTCGTCGGGCAAATCCAGGCAGTATCTATGCATGCACCCAGATTGCGCCGGCAACGACAAGGCTAGGACAAGCAATTGGTATCGCACGCATCTCCAGAAGGTACACTCCATCGATCCAGGCGACTTTGACTTATACATGCCCAAGCATGTCAAGCCGACCTGGAACGTCGTGAAGCTTTGTGCTGTTGAGGGCTGTGTGAAGCAGAAAGGCTTTGCTTCTGAGGGCCGATTCAAGGAGCATTGCCGAAACGTGCACAAGCACCTCGCAGACTACTACATTGACGCCTTGGCAGAGGACTTCAAGCACAGGCGGCAGGTTGGGGTGCGGGAATCCATTACAGAGACCGCAATCAAGCGCCAAAGTCGGCTCGACGCGATGGGGGCTTAGGGGAATGTGCTTTGTTCTAGAGTACGTACGAGATGGAACGTGTGTGTCTGCTTGACTGCTCATCCTACGCGACCAATGTGAACGTGAGTGAGCTCAATATTTAAATCCGCTTCTCAGACGACACCATGACGCCACTTTTGAAGCAAATATGCAGCGTGTTAGGCACGACTATCATGGCGATTCGACAGCCTCTAGACACACCATCGTGCCTGCTGCAACAGCGAAGCGTCACTGTGCCCGAGACCGTGTTGTCAAAGTCTTGCGAGCTTCAGTACATTGGCGACACTCTCCACACCACGTCACGGTATCAGAGGCGATCCTGTGCATCCTAACTGTCTGCAACCATGATGGCTCTATTCGATACGCCGGCGAGCTTATTTTGACAGCAAGAGCTTATGCATGATGTGAGACGTCAAAACTGCGTCTTGATCGAGCTCGGATGTCAAGTACTGGTAGACCATCCTGTCGAGCGCAATGACACCAGCCGGGTCACTGACGGAGGCGGCCGAGGCGAATTCGGTCTGGACTGATTGCCTCGCCGATGTACACTGGACGAGCAAAGTAGGATTGACAGGCCACGAAGAACGTGGCTGCGTGCTGGTGGCGAAGCCTCCGTGAGCCTTATCGCCTTATCTGAAGTGATGATTAATGCTGCTTCATGGTCCTCTTGTGTCCTGCGCCTCAAAGCACCGGGCTCCTTTTCGTATGGATTGTGCGTCGCCCGCACGCAAAGACAACCTACCCGGCCTCGCTCTGTTCTACTAGACTCGCTAACTGGACTCGTATTGCCGCCATGCGGGTTGGTCACTCTGCAGCAGTTCAGTAAACAGCAACAAGTGAAGGTCAAAGTCGCATCGGGTGTCTGCATCCAACGACCCGGATTGGCGTCACGACATATGGGAAGATATCCAGTCAGTATCTAACTGACCTTCAAAATCGATTCAGGCGCGATTTTGACGTGTTTGCTGTCGAGGCGCAATTGCATGCATTCACCGACAGACTGGCGACAGTGCGCCAAGCCATCGCGTCGGGAATTCTACAACTACGGCGGACAGGACTGCATCTAGATCGGGCCGTGGCTTGGAAGTTGGTGCCAACGCAACGGCGCTACGAAGACAACACACCACCGTTTCAGAAACGATGCTTATTTGGTCTGATCAAGGGCGAAAAGGCCACCAAGAAGGACACCAAATCGCCGCCGCAGGCGTGTCTGGTATGACACATATCTTCCTAGTCGCTCACGGCTCGGGCTTCACAAACGATGAGGCTTACTGGATACGCGCGTAACCTAGCACGGCTTCTGAATTCAAATCACCCTTCGCAGCGTTGCGGCCAGTTCAGACCATCTGCAGCAAAAGACGCCCGAGGACATCAGAACCAAGACAAGCTGATGTGGCAGATGCACGGTTCGCTCAAAACCTCAACTGCTTAAGACATCTGAACATGGTTGATGCCAAGGTGATTTCGCGCCGACGTTGGCAAGTAGGAAGCCGTCGTCAAATTGAATGTCCACGCTGTCTAGCGGCAATACGCCAATCGAATTGATACAGGCACGAAAAGGATGACGGGTGATCAGATAGTCGAGTATCTCAGAATTAATGTGTCTTGTGCGCTATGACTTAGCTGGCCTTCACGAGCTTTTGCCAGAATCGCTACAAATTTGTGAATCTTGTGTGGCGTGCGTGCTATGATGTCTCGCACCGATGCAATGCGCCTAGCCAAGTGGCTCTGTCATTGCCCCTCGAAGACTGCCCGTATACATAGTGCAGGTCTTGTGCTTTGAAGAGGAAAGCGTCTTGGCTTCAAGTCACCGGAAGAGCGACGAGCACAATTCAACAGCTTCTGTTGAGGTCTGTTGGATCACAAGGAGATTGATATGTTGATAAGATGGCAATCGCATATTGAGGCTCACCGCAAGGGCGTTTTCAAGGACGCTGGAGATGGGATCCGGATACTGCAACAGTTTTGGTCATTCTTCAGACCACTTGAAAATGCGCCGGTGCGAATGCGACTCAAGGATGCCCGACATGACCGCGAACGAGCGCGTATTCCGGAACCCTTTAGTAGAGGCGGCGAACATGAAGTATCAAAAGAGTGAGTGAAGAAAGATACTAACTGTTGCAGTATCTGGATCCCATCTCTAACGTCGTTGAATACGTTTTTGAGGTCAGTCTCGACAAGTCATGATTGAGGAGACGATCGGGCGCGCAAAGTCGGCGAAGGTTGAGTGTTCTACTGTGTTTGTCGTGCTCCAGAGCTGCTTGGCGACCATGCAGTCGACAAATATTTGAGGTGCTCGCTTTCCTACGAGACCGAGGCCAGACCGTTTAGATGTGAATCTACAAAAGACGGCCATCCTCTTTATAGCTTCACCATAGCGCTCTGTAGCTGAAGAACATTGATGTCAGACGACGTATTGGACTAACGAATGGTCTGCACAGCGACAAGGCGACCGCAAGCAACCTATAGCGATGGCCAAGAAGAAAGCAACGGCTGACTAGTTGACAATCACCTCCTCCATGGGATCCGCCTTGGCCATCGGTCTCATCCGGCTGTGGCAACGACCAACTCGCTACCAACTTCTTGGCTCCTCTCTACAAGATGTACAGTCGATAGCGTCGGACCTGTCTGGGCTCAACAGCAATGCAGACCTGCTTCCGTGCGTCTTCTTTGTCTTTTAAATCGCAAATCGCGTCGCGTCGCCCGCCGTGTATGCGGCCAAGTTTTCATGTAAGGGCAACCCTGCACCTCGTGCGCAAGACACAATTCCGCTCAAATTGTCTAACATGCTTGTCAGCTTCGACGCTCAATCTTGAGTGTTCTGACCAAGGATTCTCCTTCCAGATCGGGTGACTGGCCCATCAACTGGTTACATTGGCGTTTGTTGCTGCGATTGGGATCTTGTTTACAAATCAATGCCTCGCAGCTCTGTGTGCAAGGTGTAAGCTTGGCTTGCTTGAATCCCGTCAAGGAGACTTGGATCTCGCATCTAGTCTGGACCGGACTGTACACTTCTGTTCGAGATTGCTGCATCTCCGCCAACATTCGTGAAGCTGAAGCGCATGTTGAGACGCGCCATCAGCTCGAACTTTCCTTTCTTCAAGTCCTGCGATATTATTCCGCCCTAACAATCGCTTGCTGCGGCAGCCAGAAGCTCGCTGGCTGACGGACATCTAGCACGTCTGGAAACTGCTGTGCTATCAAGTTGGCGGCGTGTGATTTGAGTCGATGGCTTGGGCTGTACAGATTGTCTATCTAAAGTACAGAGATGCGGACAAGGAGGCAGGTCAAGGGTGTTGCCCAAGATGAAGGCACGCTCAGATCAGCAAGATGCCCACTGCGCCTGGCTCAGTGCGTTCAGCACCTACTGCCAAGAAACGCTTGGCGCGGATCCGAACCGCGCACCAACTGTGCCCATGATGGTCTCCTTTACGAACGAGTACCTCAACTCGACCGCGACGCCACCCTCAACCAACTGGGCCCAGCTCCGTCTGCACTCGCTGATTCGCAACGCCTACTTCCGCTTTGCTGAATTCAACTTTAGCGCGTGGTCGATGGTGCAGCTGTCAGTCTTCTGCAACGAGGCAGTCCGGCTTGGGCGGCTGCGCGTGGGACCGCTCCAGCATGTCTGCCGCTGGTTTTGCGACGGTCTCTCAAATGGCGAAGTCGTACCAATCGGCTCGCGGACCGGCCCTCGCAAACATGTCGGACCAGGCACTCCGGACACAGTTGGCAGTGGTCATGGTGAGCACTTTTGCTTGTCCAATCGGCGTCGTTACGCCCAGCGCCGGCTTCGACGACAGTAAGACTTTATGGTGGCCCGACGTCAAGATCAAAGCGGACAAGAGCAGCGACCGCAAAGTCGACATCGTCGTCACGCTCCACGCCGAGAAAGGCCACAAGTTGCAGCGCTTTGGGTGCATCATCCATGCAACGATGATGCCCAACAAGTATGCGCACGTCTGCGTCTATCGGCTACTGTATGAGCAAGCTCGGCGTTACGGTGCGCTGCCTCGTGTTGAAACGCCATACAATAGACGATGTGGACAGGCGTAGCGTACCTGATGGACAACACGTTGCATGGATGATACGCCCAAGACGCTGCATCTTCTGGCCTTTGTCGGCGCAGTGTGTGTGAATACCATGTCGACTTTGCGGTTGCTGCTCTTGTTCACCTTGACCTAGAATTCGTGGGGCCATAAAGCCTTGCTGTCCTCGTAGCCTGCCTTTAGCGCAATGTCGCCAATGCGACAAGCCAATGTGCTGACCGGGACCATTGCCAGTTCCATCCGAAGTTCTTGATCCGACATGTCTGCAAGTATCAGTCCGAGAGCTGTTTGATAAGCCTTTGTCATTTGAGATACTGCCGCAAAGCCTGCGCGGCAGACACCCTTGAGCGGTCTGGTTGCAAAAGACCGGCAGCTGCACCATCGACCGCACGCTAAAAGTTGAATTCGGCAAAGCGGGAATTGACGTTGGGAATCAGCCAGTGAAGACGGAGTTGGACTCGGTTGGTTGAGGGCGGCGATGCTCTCGATTCGATGTACTCGTGCATAAAGCAGGCCATCATGGGGACAGTCAGCGGGCGGTACGGATCCGCGCCGAGCATTTCTTGGCAGTAGGTGTTGGACATACTTGACCAGGGCCGGTGGGCGTCTTGCTGATCTGTGTCGAGCACTTCCCGGCAACAAGGCCGACAGTTGCGCCATGGACGATGCGATCAAGTTGAAAATAGGGGTGTAGCGACTTTGATATTCCCAGCGATCGATCGCCAATACTGACCCTCAACATCGTCATAGCTCTGGCCCCAAGGGCCTGCCTTTTTGTCTCACTACCTGTAGCTCGCTGTAAGAGTCTAAGAATGGAGATCCCGATAAAGACAGAGCGGACGATGTTGAATGAAGAACGGGGAGCGGACCGATGTCGCCCCAGCTCAACCAGGATTGAGCCCGTAGCCAACCAAATTGTGCCCCAAACCTAGTCTCCTGAGCAAACATCAATCCACTCCTCAATCGTCATACCCTCTGACGGCTTGAGTGGCTTGAGTGGCTTGACCGAGACAGCGGCCAATCGCATCGGCCTTACACGCGCACGGTTCGTGACACAGACGCGCAGACAGACAAAATTAGAACTCAACACCGTCTTTGCTAGCTCTTTGTCGCTTTGTTCCAGCTGTAAATGCTCTACTCTCTAGCAATCTTGCTCAAATGGCCTCGTGCTACTCGCCATCACGAGGATCACAAAATTTCCGTCCACACATGTCCTTTGTGGAAGGTGCTGTGATGTGACGGTACGGATGGGTCACCTCGGTACAGGACGTGTACGTGACCCACCCGACCTCGGGGGTGGTTGGCAGTCAGGCAGAGCAAAAGCAATTAACGACACACAACATCTTCCAGCTAACAAACAATACGTCGGGCGAGGATTAGGTGGCAGCGGGTGCCCTCGAGCCTTTATCCTCGTCTCCTAATGTGGGCGGTGGGTCCTCTCTCGCTTCGGCGGGCGGGCGCTGCCTCAAGCGCACTGCCAACCAAGTGCTCCCTTGACGCGGCACGGATCTCACAGCAGTCGGCCAATGACAACCCCGCATTCTTCCATGGCAGTCATACTCCTGAACCCTCGCCCACCGCATCCACCACCAGACCACCACCAGGCTGTACATCTGTATCATAGACTCGTCCTTGACAGCTCGCCCATACGGCCGCAGCCGACACGTCTACCCTCACACCTGTGAGTCTGCACTCAGGTCACTCCAAACCATGACATGTGACAAACTACACGAGTCGTGAGCCGTCAACGAAGCATGAAACACGTAGACGCTCAAGGCTTTGCAAGAGAACTTGCTGTCCCGTGCCACGCGATGATCCGACCGTGCGACAGCTTCAATGCCCATCTCGTGCAGTCGCTTGGTGGAAATGAGCTCGCCTTGGCGTTTGGCATGTGTCAGCATGCTGGAGAGAAGGCAAGCACGCGACAAGCCATACAAAACAGCAGATGTCACTTGACGGCCTCCAGCCGCATCTCTGCGCTTCGTGTAAGACTGAACAGTCACCGTTCTCGAGATGGCGGTGTCGAAGTCTTGTGGATCTCGGTACGACGACGCCTTCCTCAATACCACATCCCGGCATCAGAGGCAACCCTGTGCACCGTTCTCATATGCAATCGTCACGTTCCCGATCCGAAACGACAGCTTGCCCAAAGTCATAGCAAGGAGCTGTGTCTGAACGGTGTTACACAACAAGATGGTGCCGCAACTCAGCTTGAATGGCAGCAATTGCTAGATCATCCTGTCGAGCGTCACGACACCGACCCGGATCGCTGGACGGAGGCGTCTGAAATAGATTCAGCCTTGACGGACTCCTTGGTTGAGGTACACCTGCAGGGTCGCCAGGTCGCGTGGAGGCAGGGTGAGACCGGTCGGCGAACAGAGGTGACGGATAGGCCGCGTAAGATGACGCGACGTGTTGGTGACGAACCCTTTGCAGCGTTTTTCGCCTGGTCACAAGTTGTTTGTCATGCTACTTCATGGTCTTCTCGTGTCCTGCGCCTCAGAGCACTGCCATCCCTTTCGTGTGGATCGTGCGTCGCCTGCATGCATGGACATCCTAGGCGGTCTCGCTATTCTTTATACTCGCCAGCTGGACTCGCGCTGCCGCCACGCGACCTGGCGACTCTTCAGGTGTATATCAATCAAGCAGACCGTCGAGGCCGAATTCGCCTCGAATGCTTCTGTTCAGCGATCCGGGTCCGTGTTGTGACGCTCGACAGGATCATTCGACAAGTTTGGCCTTCAAGCGTGATCAGGCGACGTCGCAAGGTCTTGCCCGGTCAGTGCAGCTGCATATACATGTCGTCACTAACAAGCGCGTCAGGTCGTCACATCAGGTATGACATGGTCACGATGCACAAAATGGCCTCTCGGAAGTGGGCTTGAGGGTCTCGCCAACATGTCGATGTCACCTCGCGCGCAAATATTTGTCAAGCCGTCAACTCGGATGAAACAGCGAGGTATCAAGAACAACGTGAACGTCGTTTCAACATCCATGCTGAATACAGGATTGCCTAAAACAAGACACGAGTAGCTATGCCTTTACTCAAGGTGACAACAGCAGTCTGCAAATCGTTCGTTCTGCTTTTAGTAATTTCACTTTTGATCAAGAAAGTCCGCGCCCCTCGAGTGTTGCAATGCCACGCAGGCGCTTTTGAACTTTATGCATTTGGGGAGCCCTCTGCTAGCCTCGACTGTAAGCACGTCTGTGACCAACGCTACGAAGACCTGCGTAAAATGCCCCTGGACCCCTTCCCGGGTGTGAATTCCCTGAGCAGCTCACAAACCAAGAAACTCTATGCAGATGCTCAAAGCATCTTTTGGATTGACCAATGCGTCGCATGGTTACGCTACTGTTTCAGGCAGAGAGCTGCAATATTGACAGTTGACAAGAAGGCATTCGTTTCACGGCAGTCAACTAGCAAAGACCCGGCACTAACCTGTCTCTGCAGAAGTGTCTTTCTCCTCATGCAAATACGGAAGCAGGATAAAGAGCCCTCGGTCCCTTGCATGCTCGAAGAAGTCTGCGGACGTCTGACCGGCCGACTCAATGAAGCAAAGTATGGCCTTTGGTCTTGCAGTATGAGCAAATTTATCAAGGACGTCTCCTGTGGCAAAGGAGTACCCATGTGCCCGTGCTGTCGGACATCCAAAAATCAGTTTGAACCTGCGCCCTGTCCCGATTGGCCGGAAGTCGACGAGCTCATGAACGAGCCCTTCCTACTTGGAGATGACGAGTGGCTTCCCTATGACTTGCATGGCGGGCCGCAACCGGAAGAAGGCTTTCCACGAGGAACGGTCTTGGAACCGCAGAGACTAGCGTGTCCAGTAGAGGGAGAAGCCCCATCGCGATTGAAAGCGGCATTGCTACCGTTCCGCACGTTTGAGACGTCTGCTTGTGCACCACCAGGCTCATGTGCTGCCGGCTCATCAGGAGAGTCTCAAATGTATTCTCATTTTGAGACTATCGGCGAAGGTAGGGAACGTACACAACAATGGCAAGAGTGTTTACGACCGCCACAAACACAAGGAAGGAAGCGCAAGGCAGTCGCTACAGCTGAGGTCTCTTGCTCCATCAGTGCTCTCGCCTCGATCCAACAGCCACAAAATGACATGACGACACATGGATCTCAATTTACCGAAGCTGGTCCGTTTCCTTTCTTAACCTGGGACGTCGACGAGCCTTTTTTTGGACCTCAATTTGTGTTTGCCCAAACGGACATTGGCGAGGGCCATTCGATAGTCAGTGCAGTACCCGACATTGACCCCGAAAATTTTCAGACCGGTCAAGTGTTTGCCGAATCGAGTGACTTTGCCGCTGAACATGCCGCGACACCTCTTGATCCAGAAAACTTACAATATAGCCAGTCCTTTCCAGCAGCTGGGTCTGCAGCAACGACAGAGTCAATTTCGCCTGCGTGCCAGTCGAATTCTGGCAATCCGGCCAAAGACAGACAAAATTCTCAAGATGTATTTAAAGGTATACCCTGATGCATATTTAGACAAGCCCAAGATTACATCGGGTTTGCCAAAGCCAATCTATCCTGTAGATTTACAAATCAATAGACTGTCATCAATTTTCGTCTCTGAACAGTGTCACAGGCGTACTTCATGAGGCACCCATTGTATCACTCACGACTGTTGAGATTAATAATCGACGAGCTTAAATGCAGATGTTCACGTCTGCACAACAGCTTACCAGATGATCTTAACACACAGGCTTGGAAGTCCGATCTAGGTCTCAGATACATTGTTTAAATATGAAGTGTTCACGCGTCCATGTCCTTGCAATTTACGAAGATTTGTTTCAGCTGCGGTAATCTTATCATTCATCTGCAGAAAGGTGCACTGAATACAGGTTTGTATTTAGCTACTAAACTGCAACTGCATGGCCAACGAACTGGGATGAGCACACAGCTTGAAGTTGTGCTCGGTCTGATGTTCAGAAGGTAAAAGAATGACGTTGGATGCAGGAGGCGGGTACTTGTAGCATCTGACGTGTTCGTTGCTTCGTAGCATACATGACTGCTCTTCTTCTTCTATTATTTTCCGTCCCACTTTGACCCGCTCCTACCATCACCATGGCTAAGACACCAAAACCACCACCAACGACCATCTTACCCTGCGAGGGCCTGCTCAATTGGCGTGTCAAGCATGTCAGTCGGTCGCGCGTCCCCTATCGACAAAGCGCAAACAGTCGATCCTCAGACGTCTTCCGGGGATTCTGGCGAACCTTTGACTTCTGCAGCTCCAGGTCCAAGTCCAGGCGCCTGCAATGACGACACACCTCGTGTCCGTCCGCTTCGGATCGACCCGAGTGCGAGCCGCCCAATTATTGAGCGCATGAAGCGTCACGGTCTGATGACGCTGGAACAGCGGCTCGCGCATTTCAACAATATGCGCTACGAGCCGCTTGACCCGAAGGACAAGGAGGTTCATGGCAGGTGGCTTGGACTGTTCACGGCGTATCGCAAGGACGTCTTGAAAAGTGCCGGAGATGAGGTCCCGAATCTATCACTGTTCTTGTCTTTCCTCACTCACCATTTCAATGCGGCATCGGTGCCGCCACAACTTAACGACGTCTCAAGTGGCCTGGGGCATCTCATGATGGAATAGACCTTCAGACACAAGTCCTTCAAAGCCGACGCACACTTCCATGCGCAGCTCAACGAGCTGCTCCAGAAGGCTCTGGCTGACGGGCGCGTGGTGGATGAGCCGAAACGAAAGCGCGCCAAAGCTCAGCGAAGCCGGCCGGCCAAACGATCTCGCACTTGATGGCCTTGTTGCATGCTACGACGCCCTGCCACAAGACAGGTTGCAGTATTGCACAAGCGTGGATGTCTGACCTACAATTCTACCTTCGCAAAGCATTTCTACGGCGCTTCTGCTTTCTGTGCGCCAAACGTCGCCGTCATGCTCGGGCTTCTTCCTTCATTCTTGCTTGAAGCTGTCTCGTCTTGCCGAGGTGCAGCGTTAAATGCGCCTGTCCAGACCATGACCGGCCAACACCACTCAGCATATGATCGCTCTCGACGAAGCGCAATCATGAGCGCGCTCGCCATTGACCGCGCCTGAAGCATTTTTTTATGGATATCCGCCCTACTTGTGTCTGAGCAATCAGTTTAGCTCAGTATGCGTTCTCCTGTCAAATTCGGTGCGCCCAAGGCTTCTTTCTTCAAGCCGAGCAGCATTCACACCCAGGTACTTGAACGTTGGTTGCCAGATGAAGGGACAGCTGTGGGCATTCATCAAGAGCTTTGATGATTGGATATCGAAGCAACGCTGCGGGTTTGTCGGCGATGTAAAGCAGGCTGACGGAGACGCACACGCTGTTTGACTGCAACAAGCTGATCGACAAGGTTCAGGACGAATTGGTGGCGGTATACAATATCCTATAGTTGATTAGCTAAAGGTTATTAGTCGTGTGCTCAAAGATCGGATGATCTATCAATTCCTGTCATTCAAGCTGAGTAGCGGCACAGTCTCTTGATGTCGCACCGTTCAGACACAGCTCTTTGCGGTGACTTTGAGCACGCTCGCGTGTCGGATCAGTGACGTGACGGTGACAGACGAGTACGGTGCGCAAGACTGCCTCTGGTACCGGGACGTCGTGTTGAGGGTTTCGTCATCGTACCGCAGCCCGGGAGACTTTGACAACGTCGTCTCGGGAACGGTACGCTTCGGAGCTGCAAGGGACACAAAGGTGAGGTTGGAGGGCGCTAGGCGACGGTCGCTGTCTTGCCTGACTTGCCACATCCTTTGCTTCATCACCAGCATGTTGACGCACAGCAAGCGCCAAGGCAGACTGACTTCGACCAAGAGCCTGCATGAGATTTGCCTTGAAGCTGCCGCACGGCCGAAACACCGCATTGCATGGGACGGAGACTCGCCAGTCTTCTCGGTCCAGAGCTCTGTCAAGGCTTTGCAGGTTTCCGATGCCGCTGACGAGATTGCTGACCTGTTTCAATGCTCAAGAAGGCTGACGAGTTTCTGTCCCATGCCACGAGATGGTCCGACCGGGCGGCGACTTCAAGGCACATCTCGTGCAATAGCTTGGTCGAACTGAGCTTGCCTTGGCGTTTGACATGTGTCAGCATGCGGGAGAGATGACAAACATGCGACAAGCCATGCGAAACAGCGAGTGTCACTTGACGCCTTCCAGCCTCATATGTGCGCATCTTGCAACACTGAAGTGTCGCCGTTCTCGAGACGGCGGTGTCGAAGTCTTGTGGATCTCGGTACGACGACGCCACCGTCAATACCATATCCCAGCATCAGAGGCAACCCTGTGCACCGTTCTCGTATGCAATGGTCACGCTCACGATTCGAAATGCCAGCGTGCTCAAAGTCACCGGAAGGAGCTGTGTCTGAACGGGGTGACAGCACAAGACGGTACCGCACCTCAGCTTGAATAACAAGAATTTCTAGATCATCCCGTCGAGCGTCATGACGCCGACCCGGGTCGCTGAACAGAGGCGTCCGAGGCCTTGGCGTTTGGCATGTGTCAGCGCGATGGAGAGAAAGCAAGCTTGCGGCAAGCCTTGCGAAACAGCAAGTGCCACTTGACGCCTTCCAGTCTCATCTTTGCGCTTCTTGCAACACTGAAGAGTCACCGTTCTCGAGACGGCGGTGTCAAATTATTGTGACGGACAGCATTCTCGCACAAGCCCGTCGCCTGCAAGCGGTTGATACGCTTCAGTTCGCTGTTCGTGATGGTCTCTCGCGCTCCGACCTGCGGCTGCTGCTTGAAGTCCTCTGCCAAGCCGTCAAAGCCGCCAGCAGTATCGAGCTAGTTGTGCACCGCCCAGCAATGATTTTCGAATCGCCTTCAGTGGTACGGTCTTTGGATTTGACACTTCCCTCAACAACGCCCCGCTTCACAACTTCCCAGGCCGAGTTGACATGCTTGGGCATGTATAGGTCAAAGTCAGGTCAAAGTCACCCGAATCGATGAAGTGCTCCTTCTGGAGTTGCGTGCGATATCAACTGCTTGTCTCGGTCTGATCATTGCCGGCGCAATCTGGATGCATGCATCGACGCTGCGGGATTCTGCCCGGCGGTTGCTTGCCTTGTATGTCCAAAAGTAGGCGTAACTCGGCGATGCTTGAAGGACATGGGCACAAACATGACAGAGCTGTCGAAGGGGTTTTGGCAGCAGTAGAGTGTGCTTGAGCCAGCGCAAGCAACTCGGTTTGAAGCAATCAAGAGCAGTCTTTTGAGCATATTTCATTTTGCATCGCCTTTCTTTGGTTGCATACACCCAGATTGCGCCGGCAGCGACAAGGCTCGGACGAGCAATTGGTATCTCACCCATCTCCAGAGGGTGCACTCTATCGATTCAGGCGACTTTGACTTGTACATGCCCAAGCATGTCAAGCCGACCTGGAACGTCGTGAAGCTGTGTGCTGTTGAGGGCTGTGTGAAACCAAAAGGCTTTGCTTCTGAGGGCCGGTTCAAGGAGCATTGCCGAAATGTGCACATGCACCTCGCAGCCAGCGACATTGACGCCTTGGCAGAGGACTTCAAGCAAAGGCGGCAGGTTAGGGTGCGGTAATCAAGGACGGAGAGCGCCGTCAAGCGCCACAGTTGGCTAAACGAGATGAGGCTCTAAGGGAATGTTGTCTGCCGCAGCGCAGCGTCCATTGCAATTGCTTCGCACAATTTGCATGTCGCGGTTGCGACACGGATAAAAAAGTAAGCGACAAGGTAAAATTTCTCTTGGCAGCGCCAGCGAGTGGTGTAGAACGGTGGAGAATGTCCTTTGAGTTAGCATCTTGCGTTCAAGACAAGTCAAGGCAATCTTGAGCTTGTCATCCATTGCAACCCTAACGCAGCATTCCAGCCTGTGCTTCTTGACCCGCCCTTGATGCATGCTAGAAGACAAGGCGCTACAATGCCTGCCGTGTCGACTCTAGCGTTAGCGCACTTGAAGTAGTTAGACAACGAATCCACGCCAACTTGCGATGCCTACCGCTTCCGCGAGGGATTATTCGAGATCGCCGTGGGTACAGGCAAGCCATGTTAAAGCACATGTCAGATACAGTGCCATGGAAGCAAGCTCGAGCGACACGAGAATCCAGAAAAGGCTGCGCTCATAGCGGGCGATGCGCTCGTGTCGTTTGGCTTACCTCGTCCTCGATTTCACAAGCATCCAAGATTGACGCGGGCGCAAGCAAGCAGACATAAGCAGCGTGTGTAGTAAGATGAGACTAGGACATTCAAGCGCTTGCGCGGTAAAGATAGAGACGGGAGGAAGCCTTGGAGCAGTAGGAGTGGGTGGATACCTAGGTGACTATGGGTGTGCAGTTCTGGTGCTTCTGGTGCGCGATCGAGCGTTGAATTGAAGCAGTCACATTATTCACGGCAGACCCGATACGACAAGCAAAACATGATAGACTATTGTTTGTCTTTCGTCTCAAGCCTAGCAAGCCTACAAAGCTATTTGATCCCTATTTGCATGCTGCAGTATCTGCGCATCGACGTTTGACGCAACGAGCGCGAGGCCACACGACCGGCACAGCTGCAGTCAGTGTCATGAGGAGTCCCGGTAGCCTAAGACCTAGAAGAGGTATAGGCACAGGAAAATCCGAGCTTGCGCAATCCGTGAACACATCGCACTTCAGCACTGCCAGGCGCAAAGCAAAGCTTGGCCAAGATCTATACTGAGAAAATCGTAGTTCAAAGTCGACGTCGCCTACCTCGGGCTCGTCGCGCAAATGGGCCTCGAATGGATAGTCTCTTCGTCAGAGCTCGTCGTTGGCACAGTCTGTGTACGCGTAGGAGGAAGCAGTCGTCTCTGTGCGTGCATGTGTTTCCAGCTTTCTGAGCGACTTGAATGAATGGCCGAAAGCATTGCATTTGTGAGGACGCGGCCGAGGGGGTCAGGCTGGCTGCAAGGCGCGTTGAAGGTTGTACATGCAGGATAAGCAGTGACTCCGGATCGTATCGCTGTCAATGGATATCGCTGTGAGAAGGCCTGTACACAGGAAGAAACCTTGAGCGCCACGACCTGTCATGTCTGCGAAACCTGCAGCTCGAATCGCAGCCGACAAGACCGCGTGCGCCGCGTCGTCACAAATGCGAGACCCACAGTCACGCGTTCAATTAAGTCGCGCAAGAAAATCGCGGCGCATGCGCGTACACACGAGGAGATTAGCACCAGCTCAGGAACGACAACCTACCCCTGCGCGCAACCCAGAGTGCTCGAACGACGAGACCTGACGTACATCCTATCCGTACAAGGCTCATCTTCGCAGCGAGCATGGTGTGTCAGACGTCGAGTTTGAGCTTTGGTTTCCTCAGTGGGCTAAGCCGAGGTGGAATCCAACCAAGCTGTGCATTGCAAATCTCACGCAATTTCCCTCTCGCGCCAAGTATGTCGAGCATTGCCAGAGGATACACAAAGCATTACAAGGCCATGGTATCGACCGCTGCGATCAGTTGTCCGAAAGGCGTCAGGTTGGCGTGCGTGGCGCCGGACAAGCATAGAGCCTTGGCCCCGTGGAGCAAGCAGCCTGGATAAGAACAATGACGAGGAGGAAGCGGTTGGGAAGGGAGAACAGGCACAGTAGTGAGTTGGGGTGGTCATATCGAATGCGTGATCGAAGCTAGGAATGATCGTGGAATAGAGGAGCAGTAACATAGACATGATCGATTACGCCCTCTACGATCAGGACTAGACGCTGAAATACTCAATTTATCTCGAATCAAGCCTAGAAAGCTCTTGATGTCTATTCTATGCTGACGGTCTCGAGCTAGCTGTAGGCCTTTAGTTTGCGTTCATGACAATCCAGGCACCAAGCCGTGCAGTCATATTGAAAGTCGAGCGGGGCCCAGTGATGCATGAAGCTCGACAACCAGGAGAGGCCTAGAGAGTGGGGCTATAGCTCTAGTCTGTAGCTAATTTATTTAGGCGGCAAGCTTGCAGCTGGTTTTTGTTGCGTTGGCTTGGCATCTATACGAGACCAAGGCCTGGTCGCCGGCGCCTAGATATAAATCTACAAAAGACGGCCATCCTCTTTATAGCTTCACCATAGCGCTCTGTAGCTGACGAAGATACATGTCAGGCGGCAGATTGGGCTACTCAACGGTAAACAGGCACAGCGACAAGGCAATCGCAAGCAATCTACGACAAAGAAGAAAGCAACGGCTGACTAGTTGACAATCACCTCCTCCATGGGATCCGCCTTGGCCTCAGCCGACGGTGTCTTGCCGCTATGCAACGAACTCGTCGACTTCATCGCCTCCTTCATACTCGCCAACGTCACCACACCGTCATTGCCACCCTTACTCGATGCCCGTCGCCAAAAGTTGGCCCTCGGGTTGAAGAATTTCGGCACACCCGTCTCTTCCGTCTGTTGCTTGTCTTCTGAGGCTAGACGTTGGATTTCCTTTTTGATGGTCTTGAAACTGTCAAAGGGGATATACTTGATTTTATTTTCAAGACAGTATTCTTCAAGACGCAAGCCGCGACGTGCAAAGAGTAAATCCGCCTCACGTGCCGCTGGCAGGTCCGAGACGCCGTCGCCGATAAAGACAATCAGGGGCGGCAGTTCATCTTCAGCGAGCGTGGCGGAATCCGTCTTGAAGGCCTGGACCGAGGCAGCCTTGTCATGACCGAGCGGTGTATCATCGCGCCAAACGACATTCCAAGACTTGCCATCTTCAGAAAGCTGCAGGTCATTGGAAATAATATCGATATTGCTGGCGGCGGCGGGACCGAGATGGTGTTCAAGCACGGCGCGCAAAAGCGGCTTCAAGCCGGCCGAAATGACATTGAAAGGGATGGCATTCTTGACGCAAAAAGCATGGAAATCGGAAAAATCTGGATCAAAGACGAGCTTATCCTTCATGACCTCGAATCCATCCTCAAAGCCAACGTTGAGCGAGCCCCACATTTCTTCCGAGACTTCGCGGAAAGAACGTTCTCCTGTGTGGATTTGGTTGTCGAGTTCGGCGCGACGTTCAGGGCCGCAGCCGTGTTTGTCAAAGAGGAGATGGCCCGTGTCTTGCAAGGCAATCGTGCCGTCGAAGTCTGTTGTTAGCTTGTCGGCGCTAGCAGGTATAGCTATAGAACGTACCGGAAAAGATGAGAATCTCTCGCTTGGTGTTGACGGCATCGTCGAGCGTGCTTTGTCTAGTGAGAATCTTTTGTGAGTTTGAGATATCAAAGTAAGGAGCGATACCTTTTTGAGCTTTGAGGTATCCATCTTACTTGTCCTTGTCCTTGTAGATGTTGTAGCGATGAATCGATGGATGGGCAACGAGCTGTGCCTGCTTGTTATTCAAATATTTCTTCGGCGCGGCATTGACGTCGTTGACCCATGCGCTCGCTTTTCATTGGCTGCAGGGAGAGAGCGACGGACGGGCCGTGCTTCCAACCTACTAAACCTAGGCTAAGCTAGCGTTTTCAGATGATCGCTGACATAAGCAACCACAGTACAGTACAAGTACAAGCTACGACATACAAAGCTCGATAGAGTCGATACACAAAGTGACAGAAGCAACAACTACAGACGCTTCTGCTTGCCACTCGACTTACGCACACCCGACGTCGAACTCGTTGAAAGACTGCGCGGCGTCACTGCCACATCGCGCGATACTTTCCGTCTCGGACTCTCACGCGAGGCAATGCGACCCGCCACCGCTTTACCCAACTCGCCATACTTGCTCGCCGAAGAAGGAGCCTGCCGTGTCTGCACCGGCTCGCACAATTCATCGAGATTCTCATCTGCCACCGCCAAACTGGCAATGCGTGGCGGCTTGGAGACACTGCGCATGGCAGGCGCTTTGCGAGGTTGGCCGGGTGTCGGTGCCGGCAACATTTCAGCACGTTCACCTTTTTCATAAACACGCGTCTCGGTGGAGTTGTCATCCAAATTGCCCAAGACAGCTCTGGGCGGTGTACACAAAACGCCTTCTGCAAGGACGGTCGATCGGCGTTTTGGAATCGCATCCATATAAGACCAGGCGGTAAAGTGGTGTTGATTGATGTGCAGCCAATGTTGTTGCGGTCCCACCACCATGCCAGGCCGCATGATGCGCATATAGGCAATCACCTCATTCGCCGTGAATCGATGCTTGTAAATGAGATAGGCGCCAATCAAACAACCTGTCCTGCCAAGGCCTGCTTTACAATGCACCGCCACCACCTTGTCGAGTGCCGCCATTTCTTCGGCAAGGCCAATAAATGTCTTGACGACATCGAGTTCAGGACAGGTGCCGTCTTCGAAAAACATGTCAACATGCTCAATCTTTTGCCGCTCGAAATGCGACTTGTCGTAGAGATGCGAGTTGAGTCGAACAACCATGCCGACACTGTGTGCCGTAAAGTAATCAAGCACATGCTGAAAGGTGGGCGAAACGGTCTGTGACTTTTTAAAGGGATTGGGTCGTGTTGTATAACCACTCTGGACGGGACTCGCAAACGCAATAAAGCGCGGGCACACCCAATTGAAATCACCCTTGTCAACCCGCTCATAAAATTCATACTCTTCCAAGTCAAACGTCTTGATGTCGATAATCTCAGCTTCCTTGGCCCGCCACAGTCCATAGACGAAATCCTGAATCGAGAGGCAATAATCGGCTTGACTATAGCCGGCGTCACGGAATGCCATAAAGGGCGGTTCCGCTTGCGCAAGGGGTGCAATGGCGAGATGCGGCGGCCAATTTTGAACAAGCACCATGTAACAGGCTAGCAAACAGGCGGCATTTGCACGAGAACGGGCATCCGTTCGTGAGTAAAAGACGATGGGCTTGCTCGACATGTCGGGGTCCTTGCGTTAGTTGACTTCCTGAATCTTCCAATTGCTTACTGATAGAATCTCATGCAGGATGATAGCGAATCGATAGAGATGACCGATATGGAGTGGACCAAAATCCATGTGAAAGGCATTGTAGACGAGGAGATCATCGACAGTAAAGAAGCGCAATTGCGGGTGTTTTTCCTTGGAGGGCGGCGCATCAAAGGCGCTGAGATATAGGCGGTCTGTTGTTAGTCAAGTCTTGCTTGTCAGAATAGATACCCTGCAAGAACTCAATCATGGGCGGCGACATGGCTCTTTTGATGGATGTGGGTGTCTCGTGCTCCGTCACTCTTGTCTTTGTTGTTGTTGTGTTCCAAGGTTGTTGTTGTTGACATCAGGGGGACCGACCGTGAGATTATTGCAACGACCATCGGTGGCCTGATCTGATCATCAGTATGAGCATGAGTATGAAGGACTATAAACTATAACAACTACTACGCTGCTATACGCTTCTTAGGTCAAAATGGACCATGACTACTACGCCGACCTAGTCGGGTCGCTGCAAGACTCTATCACCCCAAGTCTAAGCTTGACCGCCTCCTCCCACGGCGGCAGTCCCCACTCGCTCGATGCCACCGAGCTATTTCCAGCCGAATGGCTCACCTGGCCTGATGCGCTTGATTCTACAAATGTGCAAGTCATTGAACCAGAACTGCTATCGCTCGGCAAGCGGAAGTTGTCTGCTTCCGATCTAGAAATGGAAGCCCCGGCTGATGAGACGGCACCGCCACCTGGCAAACAAGGCAGAACGTCACACAATGTGATTGAAAAGCGCTATCGCAGTAATCTAAACGACAAGATTCTCGATCTGCGCGACGCCGTCCCTCATCTTGCGCAAGAAGCCTTGCAAGATCCATCCATCAAGCAACCAAAAGGCCGCATCATTGCCTGTGCCACCGCCTACATCAAGCAACTCGAAGCAAGTCAAAAAATATTTACTGAACAAAACAAGCAGCTTGAGCGGATTGTCACGCGCAAGCCAACAAATGGTGAACGTGCGGGTAAGTTGGCGATTGGCGCGCTAGCGGGTGTGGCGGCCTTGTCGGGCTTGCAAGAACACGACTCGGGACGAACAACGCATGCGCTCGGCGCCGTACCCTTGATGCACATTGCGCGTCAGGTGGCGCCAATGCTCTTGCTAGCGACTGCTCTGTGGTTCTGCTTGGCGGCGGTACGGCCTGCGTCCCGAAAAAAGACAACACAGCAAGTATCGCTACAGGATACATTTCAAACGGCTGAAGCGCAACTTGGCGTACAACAAGGCCCTGCTTTGCTCTGGACCTTGATGATGACTTGGCTACAGGCGCTCTTACGTCCATCAATCTACGTCAAGACTTTATGCGAAGCGCAAGTCTTGGGTGCTGATTTGCAGCTGTCTCGATGGCGCGTCCTTCTCTTTGCATGCATGGGCCAGCAGTCTGCTGAAGTCCGCATCATGCAGCTTGTTATCTTACTACACGGTCTCGTCTCACCAGAGACGATTCGCCGGCTCGCTTCAGTACTACCCAAATCATCGCTCCTGTCTACCGCAAAGCTCTTCGATGACGCCATGCAAACGGCCATCCTTCAGCTTGCCTATGGAGAGTTATCCCATGCAGCGGAAGCCGTCCGTCAAACACACTGTACCTCGCCTGCTGACGCACTGCTCATTCTCTATGCTGAATTGCAGCTTGAAGCCCTCTGCAGATGCAGTCTTTTGTCAGCTTCAACCAAGGCGAGCGACTTGAGTGCACTCCTGGCACTCCCTTTGCCGGCGAGTTCGCCGACACGCCTTTGCATCCTCCTTTGCCGGGCACTTCTCGACCCTGCTCAGTTTGCAGACGCAGCTGAGGCAATGCAACAGCTGCCCAAGGATGAAGCGGCCCGCCATGCCAACCTCTTTCGATGTGCTACCATGCTGCACTTTAACAAGACAGACATTCTGCTCCGTGGACCACAGCAATTAACCACCGACACGCCAACCTTGCTTGCCTACTTTCTCGTGGCCGAACAAGCAAGCGGTACAAACGTGGCGCAACGTCGGCATCGCTTCTATCTCCTTGTACGCATCTGGGCGCAGCGACAGCAACAGGCGGCGGAACGATTGCAGGACACTGCAAGCAAAACGGCTGCACAAGCACTTGGCCGCCTATGCGTCCAACGCATCACGGCACTCTTCACAGACAATGACAGCGCGTATGAAACTTCATGACCTTCCATATTTACAGAGCTATGCTTTAGTTACAATAATTATCCAAACCATTTACTAATAGCCGCCGATGCCGTGCCTGCATAATAATTCAAACTCTCCGTCACCTCACCTACCACCTTTTGCGTCGATCCAGCCTCATCATTCACCTGCCTTGCATCGCCACTCGCCGACCGTGCCAAGGCGCTGCGAATATCAAATGCCTGGCTGGAGGCAGGTCGCTCGGTAGCAGCTGACCGCATCGACGGGGCACTGTCCATCAACACGGGCGAGAGTCGCTGTCGCGCGTCAGTCTGCGTCGGCAACACACGCGGCGCCTGACCTTGCTGCTCTGCAAAAGGCGATCGTGTCGCAACGTAATCTGGCGACCGGCGTTGTTCCTGCACACCCTGTGGCCGTTGACGCAAAGCCGGCAATCTCGGCGCAGCGCCATTCGTCGTTGCAGCAGACCGCGGCGCCGTCTCCTCAAACGGCGACCGGAACTGAATACCGCCACCGCTCGACATGCTATCCCAAGAACTTTTGGCAGATTGCGGCTCAAGGTGCAAAGGCTCTGGTGCGTTCTTGCGCTGAAGACCCTCTTGCGGCACAATAGTCCGATACGCATGTATTGTAGGACTCGCCTTGCCCGGCAACTTCAAGTTGCGAAACGGATCCGGTGTCGGTTCCCGCGATCCAGGATTCGACGAGACGACTCGCGACATGGGCTTGCTAAACGGACTCGCCGTCTGCAGACGGTCAGCTGGATCAGCGAGGGCAGACGCCTGATGCTGCTTGCGACGCGCAATCGACTCGGCAAGCTGTGCAGGCATCATGTCAGGTGAAACGGCACGAATCTCCTTCGATGTTGGCACACGCTGGACAGGACGCAGAACATGCGTTGGCGAGACGGGCGCGGGACTCGTAATGCCAAGACCGGCAGGCGGCTGCGAGGGCGGCGTCGCGGGGCGCTGAGGACGTGGCGAATGCGTCTGAAGCTGCGCGCTGCGTGCATCCAACGCCGACACACTACTGCCGAGGCTGCCGAAATCAGGTGAAGACTTGTTGGTTTGTGGACTTTGCGCAATCGTCTCGAGCTGATGCACCGGCTTGAACTTGTGCTTTTGTTGCATCTGGCGCACCAGGCTCGGCGCGGCGGGCTGCTCTGCAACGGGCAACTGCGGCGACGGCTGAGGCGAAAGGGAATAGCCCTTGAAGAGTTCCTGCATCGGCGACGCCTGCATCATCTCGGGCGAGTCTTGCCAAGCCGGCTGCGTCTGCGCCTGGTCCAAGTTGAACAATGCCTGCGCAGGACTGTAAATAGACGAGGCACGTCGCGCAGCATCATAGCCAACCTGAATCAAGCCCGTACCCGGCATCGACTCTTGCGAGCTGCGTGTCGTTTCAGGCGCGCGGAAAGGCGAGACGAGCGGACGCTCGACCAGACTGTCGCGCTGCCAGAGTGGACTGAGAATGCGTGGCGCCTTTTCTTCATCTTCACGCATGAATTGCGCAAGCGAGATTTGCTCCGGCGTCATGGCCACAGGCGCAGCAATGGGCGTTTCCGTTGGCATGACAAAACTGTTGCGCTGCGACGCACCCGAAGCCTCGTGCTGCAATTCGAGCGGTGCTGAAATATCAGCCACGGAAATGCGTGAGCGAGAACGCGAGACACTGCGCTCAGTCTTCATGGGCGCAGGCTGCTTGACCTTGACTTCATGCGGCGACTTGTTGCGCAAGCCGAGAATCTTTTGCGCTTTGCTCGAGACATTCTCAAACTTGGTGGCTGCCTTGGGCCGTCCGTTGACAAACTCTTCAAACGATCGGTCGCTGGAGGAAGACATTTGAGACGACTTTTTGCGCATGTAGACTGGGCTCGTTGGACCGCTGACAAGGTCATAGCTTTTGGCACTCTTGAGGACAGGCATGACGGGGAAGCTGACAGAGGTTGGCAAAGTCCGCTCGAGCGGCGGCACAACAGCGGGCGCTTCGGCATGCAAAGCTGGCTGACTTGTCGAATGAGGCAACTTCTTGGCAGGAACTGAAACAGCAGACAGGACAGGACTCGGAGCAAGCTCGGTCAACTTGGCAGGCATGCCACCCTCCAAACTCGGCGACGGCAATGGTGAAGCATCTGCCTTGACACTCCTGCGCAACGCCGACGGCGCATGCTTTTGCTTCGCAAACGGATCATAAAACGTCATTTCATTGCTGAAAATCTTGACGCGTTCACCAGGTCCAGACGTGAAGGGCAACGGTGACAGAGGCGGCTGTGCATCACATGGGCCAGAGATGGACGGACGCGCAGGTGCTTCAAGCTTGGCCAAGGCGGCGGCGACAGCCACCTGCTTTGATTTTTTGACATCTGCAGGCTGCGTCATGACAGGCGCAGCAGGTGCGGACCAGAGTCGTTGAACAGTCTTTTCTTCCACATGCCAGACGGGAACAGGTGCAGGTGTAGATGCCGGAGCAGGAGCAGGTACAGCTACCGAAACCGGAGCCAGAGCCGGCGCAAGTGCAGGCGCAAGCGACTCGGAACCCATGGGCGGCGTTGCATCACGCGAAACAGGCGTTGGAATCGCCTTGTACGGCACAATCATGTCGCTGCTCGTAGTACGCGCGAGTGATGCACGCCACTTTGCCTGTGAAGCCTCCTTGTCCGCCGCAACTGCCTTGGCACGCTCTTGCACCACTTGCGCCATGGCGGAACCAGAAGGTGCAACCGGTGCCGTACTCTCGCTGACCGGCTCGGTCACTTTGAGAATACTTTTGAGTTGTGTCGGTGCTGCTGCAGCTGGCAACTTGGGCGACGCGACAGGCGAGACGAGGTTGAGACTTGGCGAGAGAATGTCGGCAGCGGTCCGTTTCTGGGCTTGCTTGGCTTCGCGTGCCGCTTTTTTGGCATCACGCTTGGCGACATGGGCGACATAGTCGTTGTAGGTTGAAAGCAGCCAGCCCACCTTGACACCGCGAAAGACCTCATCGGCATCCATACCGGTTGGCACGGCAACAGGCGCAAGAGAGAAGTCCTTTTCAGGATCCGCAGAAAGAACCGTCGATTTGTCGGTCGAAGTCATCGTGTTGCTGTCAGAGAGTCGACGCGACGACTTGCGTGGGGCCTGCGGTACAACAGCCGCCGGTTCACTTTCAGCACTGCTGTCATTGTCATCCGTCAACCAGACCTGCTTGTGCTGCTGCGCCGGCTGAGATTCAGGTTCAGCCTTGAAGGACAATTGTCGCGCGTGTTGGGCAATCACATCGTTCGCCGTCTTGTTTTCGAGTTTGAGGACCGTTGGCTTGCGATCATTGAGTGAGGCGAGGTACGCTTCAATCTTGCTGTTGGCGATATGCGTCTTGGCCTCTTCATCGTCTTCTTGCACAAAGCCATCGCTCAAGGAGGCGCGCGAGTCTTGTCGGAGCATGCGGACCGGTGAAATGGGACCAGACGGACGACGCGGCAAGTAGCCAGCAATACGTGCTTCCATGCGTGTTCCCTTTGGACTGTACAACGGACTGGGTGTGATGCGCATCGGCAGAGCACGTGGCGGCGTCAGTGAAAGACGCGGACCGGTCGACACGGTCACAGGCGCTACCTGTGACGCAGAAGGCGCACGTGCAGGCGCAAGCGCAGCAGGCATCGGCGCGAGACTCGGCTTGCGAGAGGCAGGTGTCCAAGCCATCGGCGACATGGCAGGCGGCGGCACAATAGGCGGTCGTTCAGGCGAAGGCGGCGCCGGTGCTGCACGAGCCGGTTGAAAGGAAGGGCCCTGAGCACGCGTCGGCAAGGGCAATGACTTGTGTTTAGCAGTCGCTGGCGCCGCGACCTCTGGCTGACGGTATTGCTGAGGCACCATGGTCGCCGAAGCCGTGACTGGCTGCGTCGGGCGTGCATAGCCTTGCGAAGAACCATTCTGGGAAGAGAGCGTGCGCGACATGCCTGAAGCAGACAAGGCATCGGCTGGTCGTTGCGAGCTCGATGCAGACGGTGCCGGCCTCGGTCGTGGCGGCGCTGAGTCCACCACGGGCGCAGACAAACCTTGCTGCCTTAACTCAAATGACTGTCGCAGCTTGCGAGGCTGCACAAGATGCTGCTGCGACAGTTCGTCCTTTGTCAAAGTGACCACATCCGAAGCACGACCAACACGCGAGCTGCGCGACGTGGTTGAGCGATGCGATCTGCTGGACCGGCCCGACTGGTAAGAGGTGCCCGAAACTTCCGATGCTGCTGAAGACTTGATGCGCGGCGACTTTTTGGGTTGAATATTGGGCACGAGCTTGACTTGCGTAGCGCCAATACTGATAGACTTGCGCGGCAAAATGGCATGGGCGACCGGTTCCTGCTGAGCAAATACTTCAGGTTCGGCTTCGGCCATCGTCGGCATCGGCTTGCGCACTGCTGCAGCCGAAGCATGTTGGCGATGCGATACAATCTTACCCATCGACATCTTGCGCGGCTTGAGCGCCGGTGCCGCTGTCAAGATGGGTACGACATGTTGCAGGTGTCGAATGGGTGTTTTGCTCTTGCGCCGAAGATGCTGCACACGGCCCGTAGAGTGATTCGTTTGCGTTAAGACTTTGACTTGCGCACCAGACGGCACGAGATCGCGAAACGGGTTGGCGGCGCCGGATTCTGAGATGAGGCTCGAGCGCCGGCTCGATTCGGGCGTGAGTTTGCGGATTCCGATCGTGCCTTGCGAGATGCGCCGAGGGCCTTCAGCAGTCTGAGGAACCTTGGGCAGGCGCTTCTCGTCCTTTTTGAGGCGCGAGATGCGGTCGGCCATCAATTGAGAGGTATAGATGGGAATGTATGCGTAGATGGGAGGGAAGAGAGAGGTGAGAGTGTAGAACTTGAGTATCTTCGAGTCACGGGCTTCTAGAGGACTTGCTCAGTGCTCATCTACAGGGCGGCTGAGTGTATCCTGTCAGCCTTACCTGCCTCTTCTCCCTCTCCCGGTTCCTGCTTCCATGCTCCCTCATCGACCGCTCTCTGCCCAGGTGGTCGAGAAGCAAGAGGTGAGACATCCATGAGCCAGACTTCCGCTTTGGGACATCAGAAATCGATTTTCGAGATGGGATGGCAGGACAAATCATCAAATTTGCAACACCATCCATATGCCATGGATCTCTCTGCTAGGAATATTCCAGAGATTCACATGTCATCAAGGCGAACTGAATTCATATGCTCATCTAGGTAGTGTTTCTAGTGTACATCGCTGGCAGAAGCACCAGGCGGCCATCGTTTAGTTATCCAAGCAACGGGTACCACTCCCGCCTATACATCTCCTCCATCCACATCTCGCTTCTCAGCGCACGCGTATCAATCGCGCGCCAAGTCTCCTCGATATACTGCATCACATCCCGAATCCCCTCAATGCCAATCTTTTCCAAGAGCCCTGCCATACGGTCGCGCACAAATTCGCGCTCAACAGGATCCGTGACATCAGGCGACACAACAAACAAGATCCACTCGTGCGTTGTGCAGACTGGACTGTTGAGATCGATGGCACCAAGAAATTGAACCACTTCGCTTGCAAAGGCGCGCAGCGCGGCGTCCGGCGCTGGAATGGCCAAGAGCTCCGGCACCATGCGATAAAGCAACAGCAGCGCCGTCTTGCGATAGGCTTCGGCGGTAAACAAAATGTCTTGTAGTGAGGCCGTCTCAAACACCGCTGTGCAGTGCAACAGCCGTTCGTGATCAATCAGTGGCCGCCAAGCCACCAACCTCCGCTGTAGATCGAGTGCAATGACCATCGGGTCGCGCGGCGGATTGATGCGTCGCTGACGTAAAAACGTCTCCATTTCAATAATGATGGGAAACAACTCGCCGGCAAGCCCAAGCGTCGGATCGATATGATCAATCAGCTCCTCGTCCGACGCCGGTCCAGCCAGCAAGGCGGCACTATACCCTTCATGCGCCGTGTCGGAATGCAAGCTGACGAGCAAGTCCCAGTAAATCAACAGGTTTGTCAGAAACCTCGGCGGCATAGGCGCACCACTTTCAGCGCGGTGACAAATGAGCACTTTCGTCGTTCTCAGATGCATGGCGCCACTCTCACTGCTGCGCATCGTATGCCAGGGTTCCGTCATGCCAATGTGTATGATGGCTGCAAACGTAGCATCCGAGTGCGCTTCATGTGGATGGCTCATGGCGCGTGTGATTTCCTGATAGGCAAGCCGTTGCAGCTCGAGGCCGCGGTTCATGTGCTTTTCCTTGTCAACAGATTGATAGCCGGAAATTGTGAAGGCAGCCATCGCCTGAGTCGCGAGATGCAGGGCGCGTGATTCAGGCAGATAGCGTCGCAAGCGCATGAATGGATTACAAGCACCCGTGTAGATGGAGAATAAATGCGTCGTGGTTGCGAAAAAGACCTCGGTCAGCATGACTTCTTCATCGGCCGGCGCAACAGGAGAATGCGGAAAGGCCATGACGGGACTCGGGGTTGCATAGGACATTGGCGGCGCGCTCTGTATCCGTAGCGCCGATACAGCGGCGAAACTAGAGATGGAGCCGACGCCAAGCGCGTACTCGCACGTCATTTTCTTTTTACTGCATTGCTGACAGATTGGTTTCTCTGCTGTTAGACTGGCTTACAGATGAGATGAGCAGACCCTCTGAACATTTAATGCGCCGTGTTTTGCATTGACGACAGCCAGTCTTGGATTTTGGTCCTCGGTGGCCGCGCTTCTGCAGATCCAGCCGTCGAGGCAAGGTTTCGATGGCGATGGGCGTACTTTGTTCCATCAGACAGACATTCTCTGAAAGTTGGGCTGACAGCAGAGGTTGATGAGAGCAGTGACCCGTGGTGTGGCTATAGGTATAGTCTCTCGTGCGACAGAGCTTAAATGATTCTCGGAACTTGGTGAACGGAAACTCCGCCACTTCCGAGTCAGATCCCAACTTTGAATTCTAGACTTTGCCACTTTGAGCTTAGCTACGACAAAGACTTGCAATGGTAACGAGCGCAGCAGCCACACTGATAACCTTATAACATTGCTCAAATCTAGTCTCGACCAACGATGGCCCTGGATCTGGCTACGACAGCGACTTGAGTGCAGAGTCGAAGTATGCCTGCAACTTGTCACCCTCTTCCTGAGCAGCTTGCTTCATAGCTGGCGGCGCACGGCTAATCAAGCCGGTCGCAAGCTGCTTCTCCGAGACGAGATAGCGCTCCATCTCCGTCTTGACCACCGGCTTGAGCGATCCAAACGCGTCTTTTTTCTCTGTCACCTTAGTCGTCACCGTCTTGATGAGCGGGTTGAGCTTGTTGACTTCGCCGAGCAAGCTGTTGGCATCGGCTTCCGTCATGGGCGAAGGCTCTTGCTCGACATCAGCTGCTGCCTGTTTCAAGCCTGCTTCCAGCTTGGCAGCGGCTCCTTGGACGGGGATCGCAGCGAGAACGCCTCCGCTGTAGCCAGTCAACGCCTTGTCCATGCCTTCGAGCATGCCAATCAAACCACGCAGATGCTCGACCATTTTAGGTGTATCGCGCTTGGCAAGGAACGCGGCGTCCTCGCGAACAACAGGAAAAGCGGCGACACAAGCTAGCAAAGTGAGAATCATTTTGGAAACCATGTTGTACTGTTGCGAATGCTTTTACTTCAAACGGCAACTGTCCCTTTTAAGGTAGTTGAGGGCGAGGCTATCTACATCCGAGCCGCTGCCGCTAGCCGACTGAGACTTTGGCTGTCAGGGATTTACAAACAAGATCAAACGACATGCAATAACCTTTGAGAGCCATTCGACTCGACGACAACGTTCGACTTTGCTAGGTTGTACAACAATTCGACAAGGGCAAAGATGAAACAAATGACAAGGTTCTACAAAGCTGACGCCCTACGGTGCAGACTAACAAGATTTGACAAACTCACGTAAACGCGGCAACGCCAGTTTTAAACATAACCTTCAACTTGTCATCTTCCTCCTTGGTCTGCGCCTTCATGGCCTCTGGCGCTCGCTTCAAAAGCTCAGCCGAAATGCTGTCTTCATCCTTTTGCAACTTGGTCAGGATACTCTTCACCACCTGTTTTGCGGCACCAAATTTCTCTGCTTTACCAGTGACTGCCGTCATGGCAGACTGAACTTCAGGGTTCAGAGTCTTGATCGAGTCGAGAACGCCTTTAAACTCAGCATCGGGTGTCGGCGTTGGCTCTTGGCTTAAGTTGGTCAGCGTTACACCCATAGCCTTGTCGACGTTGAGTGCAGCCTCTCGAACAGGCACCGCTGCCAAGAGGCCGCCCTCGTACTTGTTGAGCACGCCTGTCAACAACTTGAGCTTGTCGTTGACTTCTACTAAAGACTTGCTGACGGCTGCGCCATCGCGTTTCTCAAAGAGCGGCGAAGCTTGTGCGAGACTAAGCAGCGAAAAGAGGAGATGGGCCTGCATGATCCTAATTGTTGGGCTTTTCGATGGCGATCTGCGATGTTTTATGCTTCCTCGAAACGTTGGCCTTCTATGCGCGCTTCAGTGGGCCACCTCTTGGGACGTTTCATGACTGCCGCCGCGGTTGGGCTACAACGGCTTCCGCTGGCGGATCGGGCTCGGTTGATGCGTGTTTTAAAACGCATTGTTTGTGTCATGACGCTCAATGGAAGCCGTGTAGATCCAGATTCAATGTCGATCAACATGGTCAATCAACACTTTTTCTGAAGCAATATGCGTATCGTCAAGGCTGCGTATGTCCGGATGCTTTCAGCCCGACAAGATCAGTTCATCTGAAAGCGCTTTAACATGGCTTCATCTGCCTCAGGCAACATGCGTCACGCCAGCACTATACTTCGATTCATGCGACAAAAGCGTTGCAATGACGCTAAGGATCTTGTTCTGGTGTATGCGATTTTGAATTTCGCTCGAGGGCTGCTTTTACTCAGAAAGTGTGGACTGCACATGACTACGTATGCTTAACCGAGCGCCTTAAGGGCATCCACAAACATGACTGATAGCGAATCATGCTCAGCTTTGGCATCAGCCTTGGCCTTGTCACTGCCAGCACGCGACTGCAAGTTTTGAGCCATGTCTTCCTCAATACCCTTCATGCGCGTCACATCGCTGACGACAATCGCCTTTGCAAAGCTAAAAGAGCTCGCCTTGGATGAAATACTGCTCATCACCTTCTTGACCTCGGGATTCACCTCGCGAATGGCGTCCACAACCAACTTCAATTCCTCGTCTGCGGTTGGCGTCGGCTCCGTTTTGATGACGGCGACAGCATCCCTCATGGCTGCTTCCACACTATCGCCGGCTGTCTTGATGGGCACAGCTTGGATAGTGCCTCCAGTGTAGCTATCAAGGGCGCCATTGAGCGCCTCGAGCCTCTGCTTGATGATTCCAATCTGTTTGGCCATGGCGCTGCCATCGCGTTTGGCAATGGATGCTGCAGAAACGCCAACGATGGCAGTCAAGAGAGCAAGGCGAACCATGGTGTAATGGTACTGGTGAGTACAGCTGCAAGCTCATCTTATGGATATTGTGAAACGCGGGGTGCAAGGAAGATCGGTGTGCTTGCCGCCTGCGACATGGTGCGTATCTTGACAAGCGCAGGTCTTGACAGCTGAGACAGGACTTTCTCTAGATCTGCAGGCGCAGCATACAAACACGAGACTTGAACGACTTGGTTCTTAGCTAGCGGCACCAACAGGGCAACAAACTGCTTCAAAGTCAAGAGTGTTACTTGGAGGTCAACTTGTTGACACACGTATTGTCACAAATTGATCACTCGTTTGCTCCTTGTACTGGGGGTCTACATCACTAAGTACGGCATGAACATCGACGGATATTGCGGACTGCATATCGAACTTCAGCAGTCCTTCTTAAAGAAGGCGAAGAAGACATTCTTCCTTTTCAGAGGAAGGAGAAGCTTACATGAGCGCGAGATTCGCTATTGTTTGCAAGATTATATATTATTAAATTTCCTCATCGTTTATCGGGCTGGTAGATCAGTGGTAGTATCGCATGCTTTGCATGCATGAGGTCGCGAGTTCAATCCTCGTCCAGTCCACACCTTTTCTTTGCCATTTTCAGCCATTTCGTTGACCTCGATTGACTCAGAACGTGCTCCTGTGGCCACGGATGAGGTCACGTCCGGCCCTAGAGCGCCTAGAGAGGTTTGCTATGTGCTAGAGCTATTTGTGGACGGGTTTTCGTATTCGACCATCTGAAGGTGTGATCATGCTATGCGCTTGCATCGAGCCATTGACGAGAAATTTAACTATAAAGGATCCTCCAGGGAGTGTCTGTGAATGATTCAATCGCTAACACGGATACCAAAGAATTAAAAGTGGATTAGTACACGATCGTACTGTGAGAAGCATGTCAAACGTAATAGATGTCAAAATCGACCATACGAGCCGTGTCGTCCTTGTCGTCCGGCATGCACAGCAACGCCGGCCGCCAAGACAGCTTGATTTTCACGTAGCGCCATAGGCGATAACTGCACAGGCGACAAGCCTGGTTGTCGTCGCGCATAGCAAGCCGAATGCCAGCGGCGATCTCCCTCAGCGATACAAGCACCCTCAACGCCTTCACCACAGACGCCACAGAGTGACCCGCAGGCGGCATGATAATGATGCGCACAATAAGGACGATCTTGCAAGACGTAGAATTCACCGGCTGGGAAAGGGGTGCGACAGACGGTGCATCGGAAACACGTCTTGTGGTATTTGCCTGTGAGGGTGCCATCTTTACTTGACATGGATTTTTGACCTGGCAGGATGGCTTGGTGACAGGCACGGCAGGCTGGTGCAGCGGTTGGCTTTGAGGATTGAAGCGTGTGACTGGCAGTGACGGCAGACGTGACGGCTACAACACGGTTTGAAAAGTTCAAGCTACTCTCGCTGGTTGCATGACTGGCCACTGTTTCCTTTGAATGCAGGCTAGCGGGTGATCCTAAGCGTGTCAAGGGTGGTTTGGTCATCATCTTGTCAGTGCTAGACTCGTCGCGACTTGTCAGGTGCCAAGCGGCGACTCGAGCGGCCGGCACACCGCGTGGCGTACGTTGCGCCAAAGCGGAGGTCGGTGGCTGCACAGGCGAATAGCTACTCGAAGGCGAGCCCATGTCGTTGGCGGCGGGTACCATAGGCGGTTGGAGTTCATCAATAGACGCGCCGATATCCGCCAACAGCATGTCGAAACTATGCGTCGTGCCGCTGCGTGGCAAAGTACCCGGTCGCATCTGGAGGGTGCTTGCTGTTGTGTTGGGTGCAGCACGCGGCGTACGTTCATCCAGCGGAATTTGCTTTGCAGCAAACGGCATGAGTGGTTCTAGCGCCGCTGAACTCATACTCGATCGCACACTTGCTGCTGATTCACTCGTTCGGACCGTGCCGACTGAAGACGAGGTGGGTTGTCGAATATGCCTGGCCATGACAGACGGAGGACCGGTTGCGTTTGTTTGGGCAGTAGCGGTGGCAAGAGAAGGCGTAGAAGAGGAAGAGGGAATACCTGCTGTGGCTGCTTGACGGCCGCCAGGGGTCGTATAGGCGAGTTGAAGACGGCCTGGTGGCGGTACGGAGTTAGGGCCATAACGTGCATAGGGATCTTGTGTTTTGGCGTGTGGACGGCCTTGTTGCTGCTGTTGCTGAGTTTGAGGCTGGTAGTAGTGTTGCTGCTGTTGCGGGTACTGCGGTTGGTAGTACGATTGCTGTTGTTGCAAGTGTGATGGTTGAGGCTGTTGTTGCAAGTGTGATGGTTGAGGCTGTTGTTGCAAGTGTGATGGTTGAGGCTGTTGTTGCAAGTGTGATGGTTGAGGCTGTTGTTGCAAGTGTGATGGATGCTGCTGCTGACCAGGTTGCTGCGTATATCCCGTCTGCATAGGTCGCGCCGTGCCTGGCCTTTCGTCAAAGGATCCATTGCCATACATCGATCCAGACGCACCACTCCCCGCCGTCGAAGGCCTCGATCGCGCTGCTTCCTGCAATTGCCCTTGTTCAACCCTATATTGCGCCGGTGGTCGATATTGCAATCGGCTTGTCCCTGCCGTTGTTGGAATCTGCTCATCATCCCATGGATCCTGCTGCGCTTGCTGCTGCTGTCGTCGACGCGAAGACAATTTTTTGTTGCTGCTAGGTGCGCATTCAGGTGCGGTAAAGACAGTAGAGGGTAAACGAGAGGCGACACCAGCAATACCGTAGGGTCCTGAGTCTAAATCACCCTTGATGGCTGCTTCATCCAGCGGCGGCGTAGCGCCCGGCCGTGCAAAACGCGCCCCGTTATGGCTACCACCCGATTGATAACTCGCTTGCGATCGCGTCGATTCACGCGAGGCGATGGAGCGTGTATCATCATTGTGCTGCGCGTTGTAGTGATAGTCGCTTTGGGCTTGGGCTTGTTGTTGCGGTTGACCTTGAAAGGTGCGAAGGGGCATGACGGGTCGTCGCGTTATAGGTCCTTCAGGCGCGCGCGGCCGGACACGCGTATTCAAGCGTCCCAACACGGCATCAGCCTCGCCATGCGCCTGTTGCTGCTGTTGCTGCTGTCGCACCTGAGTCTGAGCTTGAGCTGCTGGTCCGGGCGAGGCTTCTAGAATCGATGGCATCGGCATGCGTGGTAGAGACGGTAATTGTTCGCAAACATGGGTCGCGACGGCGTCCATGCGGATCGCTGCTGAGCATTTGGAGCACTTGAGGGTTGGCAAGACTTGGGAAATGCGCGACACGTCGACCATGGCCTTTGATAATTGCGTTGCGACGTCAGGAGTTGCGTCCTTTGTGATTGACAATCGTGGTGTTGATGATGATATTGATGCCAAGATTAATCAAAAGAGTGTGGGCTGGACGATGACTTGTCTGTCAGTCTTGCGACGTCCAGATGAGCTTGAATTGGCAGAAGAGAGGGGTCCAAGCTCGGTTGTTGGTTGTTGCTGGTTGTCTTGTCTAGCTCGACCTGTCTCTTGTCGCGAAAATTGAATTTGCAGCTAAGGAGAAAGACAAATAATTGAGAGAAGCCCCTTACTGCTGCTACTAGCTATTGTAACAGTAGGACTAGTACTGCAAGCGAGAGAGAGGCTGGACTGCAGCTGTATACTTGTAGATGGATCCTGAGCAGGCTAGCGAGAGTAGAAAGAGAGGATAGACCAAGGATAAGGAGAAAACAAGGATGCCCGGCTATAGCTAGCTCGACTATAGCTACTAAAACTGATCCATCTCCATGGCATGATCATGAGGATGAGTGACAAACACCTCATCTTACTACGCTTGATCGCGTGACCGAGCCATTCTCCTGTCTTTCGCATGGATAGCCATCATACCTCGCTCGCTGGAGACCATGATACGTGTCTTCCTTCAGCACTGTGCATTTGAGCATGTGCTCCATCCAGCCTTACTCTGACCCTGATCCATATGCTCATTTGTGACTGCCCTTAATCACGTATCCCACACGGTCGACCTAGATGCATAGAGGAATTACCTCCGCATCATTGACATCCACTCTTGCAATTGTACAGCTGTCAAACAGACAGCCGCAGGATCGAGCATGTCCATTGGCGAGGCGGTCAAAGACGGCTATAAGCAGACCGATAACTGGCTGCATCAGGGCATCAAATGGCTCGAGGATATCCAAGAGTACTACCGCGAACGAGCCCTCTTGGAAAAAGACTATGGCACAAAGCTACAGTTGCTGTCCAAAAAGTACCGTATGTCGCCGCGTACAAGTGCTAGTCTATCGAGCTGATAAACAGAGGAGAAGCGCGTCAAGCGATCGGCGGCGCTGAGTGTCGGCGAGCATCCAACCATGACGCCTGGCTCGCTTGAGAATGCGTCGCTGACAACCTGGTCACGCATCCTCGAAGACGCGCGTCAAGTCGGCGATGAACGCGTCGCTCTTGCTGCCGAATTTACTATGCAAGTCGCTGAACCCGTCAAAGCTATGCACTTTAAATGGGAAGACTTTCAAAAACGATGCGAAGCATTTCAAACAAAACTCGTTGAAGAACGAGACAAGTCTTATGCTCACGTCAAGCATGTTCAGAAAAAGTACTATGATGGCTGTGCGATTGTTGAAAAAGAGCGCGCAAAACATGGCAGTGCCAAAGCATCCAAACAGCTTGCCGGGTCACAAGCCGACATGGCCAATCTCAAAAATAGCTACATCATTGCCATCAACGCTGCCAATGCGCACAAGGCGAAATACTACCACGAAGACACGCCAGGTCTACTTGATCTCATGCAAGATTTGAATGAGGTGCGCGTACAGCGCTTGAATGCCCTCTGGCAGCGCGCCAGCCAAGTCGAGCAATCTTGCCTGATTCGACAAGGCGGTCACTTACAACGCTCGGTGGACGCCATTGCCCAAAATACACCGACGCTCGATACAAACATGTTTGTCCAGCATAATGGCCAAGCCTTCCAAGAACCGCTTGCGTTTGGATTCGAGGCGTGTCCCATCTGGCACGATACACCCGATCTCGTGACTGACGAGACGGCCAAGATCTATCTCCAAAATAACCTGGCACGGTCACGTAAAGAACTCTTGGAGCTCAAGACGACCGTCTCCAATAAAAAGCGTGAACTCGATGGACTCACGCGGCTCAAACAGCAACATCTCAACGACCCCAACAAGGCCGGCGCCGAGACGGTTCTCCATAACTTGTTGCAATCTCGTTTTGATGTTGCCTCACTAGATACGCGTCGCAATATTCTCGAAACTGAAGTCGGCACAGTGACGCAAATGGTCGGTGATATCGATCGCGGCATACAACCGCACGCTTTTAAAAGCGCTTCGTTTGCCATCCCCACCCATTGTGATTTTTGCAACAGCACCATCTGGGGCATGTCCCGTAAAGGTTTCCACTGTAAAGCTTGTGCCTACAGCTGTCACAAGGCCTGTCAAATGAAAGTGCCGGCGAATTGTACAGGCGTCAAGGGTGAAAAGAAAAGCGGTGATGGCTTACAACGGACGCAGACGCATGATTCCGTCTATGGCACAGGCGGTCGCGCCCCCTCGCCTGATTCAGATGAGGGCGGATCGAGTGATGACGCGAGTTTACAGAGCACGGAACGGCGTCGGCAGTCTGGACCACCTACGGCTGCACCGCGTCAGAACAGGGCGCCACCGCCTTCCACTGGCTTTGCAGGTGGCAACAGTAGCAACGGCCACGGCGAAGCTGCAGAGTCAACTACTACAGTAGTCTTGTATGCATATGACGCAGCTGGACCGGGTGAATTGTCGATTTCGGCAGGGGATCACGTTACCGTTGTCGAAGGCGACGATGGCAAAGGTTGGATCCAGGTGCGCAATATGCAAGATGCTCAAGGACTCGTGCCCGCAGCCTATGTCGCCGATGCACGCGTGCGCACCGCATCCGCAACAGCATCAGCAACGCCGTCCATGGCAGCCGTGTCGCTCGCACAAATGGGACGTGTGCCAAGTTCAGGCTCTACCACGTCAAGTACGACCGCTGCGCGTCGCCAAGGTCCCGCCGTGGCGCCGAAACGGGCTGCTAAGAAACAACCAGCCGGTCGACGGTGTCGAGCACTGTATAATTATGCTGCCGGCAGTGGGGAGGAAATGTCCTTGACGGCAGGTGAAGTGGTGACGATCACTGTGGAAGACGCAGGGGATGGATGGGCGACGGGGGCGGCAGCGGATGGAAGGGCGGGGATCTTTCCGGCGGCCTATGTCGAGAGCGCATAGCCATAACCTGGTGCTGCGAGATAGCTTGTTGATACGTATGTGAAATGCTAATACTGCCGAGAACAGAGTTGCTGTCGCTTGCCATCTTGCGAGCTCATCATTTCACAATTGTATTTTCAAAATCTACAACCAGACTGCAACTGAAGCAAAGGTATGTGTGTACTGCACATGGCTGTAAATGGTCATCTCTTCTGCAGGCACACTCGTTCGCACGCACTCAATTGCACGCTTTCAAGTATGATGGGAGCGCCGGACGCGCCTCAACTTGTATTTGCAATTGGCTGGATCACTTACAAGGTGTTAATTTCATGCTATGAGAATACTGTTTATGGCTAGTCGACTAGGTCTTGCAGCCCTCGAGGCATTTGTAGTTGTTTTTCTTACATCTTCCAAAACACTGTTGGCATAATTTCATGCAATCGGTGACAACATGGCCAGTTGCCGGATTACAATTGTCACTGCAAAATTTTGCCACTGTGATTTGGCCAGCAACGTCCACAACCAAAGCCAATGATGCGGCGATGGCGTGGAAAGGCAAAAATTTCATGTGTGTCTATTTGTCATTAGCAATCTTTCCATTTCGCGACCTTACGGAGGTCTGAATCCTGTTTATTCTTTTTGGAAAAAGAGGTCGATGTTTAAGTGTGTAGTAGCGCAAGAATTTGAACACAGGACTATTGCAGCTTGTTGTGGCTCCAGGATACACTTATAATGCTCGCAACTGCGGCATTTGTGATGGCTTCGTTGAAATCCCTCAATCAATTCTGCCTTGACTATCTGACATCTTGAGCTCGCATGAGGCAATTGCAGCTGATCCTTATAGGCCTTCCTAGGCTTTTGGCATGCGACAGTATTTGTCATCTTGAGCCCTCACGCTGAAAAACAAGCGCAAATATTGATGTCATCGCATTTGACCATGTAGTAGTAGAGCTTGAGAATTTTTCAGTAGATAGCTGCGAGCGATCACTATCACTGCTCAAGGAGATCCAATTTGTGTGCCCATGAGACGATCTTACTGTGCAAACAAGACACAATAGTCATTTCTTCAGCAGTTTCACTTGTCTACGTGGACAAGCATTCAAAAATCGATCGTAAGCACCTGCAGCTGGAAATTATGCACTTACAGTTGCAATCGACTAAAATAAAGGGATAATTAATACAATGAGAACAGTGTGTATAGCTTGAAACATAGCATGCGACGATACAAGCTGGATTGTTTCGACATCTCCCAATACAGATTCGACAAACTTGCTCGCCTCTTGGATTGAAGTGAACAGTGGCCTGACATTCGACGCGACACTTGTCACTCAATGAAGATTGGCAAGCAACGTTCATGACCAAAGCGGACCATGCTATGATGGCGTGAACAGGCAATAATTTCATGTTTGTCTATTTGAGAATAGTAAAACCTGCTCTCACAAGCCTTAGGAGGTCTGAATTCTTTTTCATATTTTTGATTCGAGCTGTCCGTACAGTAGCGCGAAGAGTTGGTGAGAAGCTTGGCAATATCAATCTTGGTACAGTTCCTTACCACGGCTACGGAGGGTATTTATACAGTGCGCTGCTGGTGTATTTATGATGACTTCGTCGAAACTCCCTCAGTCATACCTGTATGAACCACGTGAGATCTTCTCATCTTGAGTTAGTGTGCGCCAATTAGGACTGCAATTGATCCTTATCGGATTTCCCGGCGCGCTAAAGCAAAACCCTATCGTCATCTCACTAAAATCGTAATATCACCTCGTGCTTGAAAAGCGCAAATGTTGATGTCACTGGAGAATTTGTCAGCAGATAGCCACAAACAATCTAAGTCACCGCCCAACGAATCCTAAATGATGCGCGCATTATCAAATCTCCCCGAGCAGACTTGATTGGTCTGCAGCTATCTCCGTGAATATCTATTTGTCAGAGCGGAGCATTGCATCGGGGTATGGGCACGCAGGCGATCGCAATCGGCCAACTCGATAACATCAACCAAAGAGTCTGTATTGACATCTCCAGACCATGATTCTCTTATTTAATAGTCACAAGGACAACCTTGGACTTGTTGCACTCCGGTGTTTATCAGCGCCCTGCATTCTATAAAGTACTTGCCGTGATCAGCTGGGTTGTATATCGTGACACTCGCAGCTGCATTCATAGGCAAAGCCCGCATTAATTCGCAGCAAGAAAACTTCCTTCCGGAGTTAGACTCGAAAAAGTAATTGTATCGGAAACCCGCTGCAACTGATACAGGTGCATATGCTTAGCCATTAGTGTGCAGAATACATGAGCTTAAGCTTAAGTCAATTCGGCTAACCTGAAGGGTGACAGACACTTCAAGGTTTTGAGAAAAGAAGAAATTGAAATCGCTATAAACCACTGCCACCTACAGTTGTAGTCGATGCAAAGTCCTCATTGGCATGGCAAGAATTAGCATGAGATTGAGCCCTCCCGAGATAAGCTGATGGGCTACACTTGCGTCTGAATGGCTCTGGTAGCTGCATCCGCGGCTCAATTTCATCACCGCACGCCAAAACCCTTACTGCACAGAAGCCGGTGGCTGGGTTTTCGTGCAGCCTTTGATGCACTCCTCAATTGACCGCAGCGATTGATACAATCGAGACAGGCAATTTTGTAAGTCTTGCTGAGAATACTTTGATTGAAGTTAATCCGCTACATGCTGATTAGCGCCCTTCTTCCGATTCTGGTACGAAAGCTCCAGTAGCGCCCATGATGGTAGCCATTAACAACACGACAGATTTGAAGAAATATGTTTTCATGTTTCTATAACGAGTCAGAGATAAGCTGCAATCCGGTTGCGATCCAAAAGCATCCTTACTGTATTCTTGTGTTTCGTATGAATGTCGTGTCAACTCTGAAAATTCAGATTTCAGGATAAGTTCTGAGTCGTCGATAGCCATGGAGCGGTGATCATATATATATGCAAGTTTGTTCAGCCCAGATCCGTTTCATACGGTTTTGCTGAAATTGCCTCAATTACAACCTGAATAGGAAATTCAACATTTGCTTGTGAGCGGGAAACATGATCGAACCTTATCAGCCTCACCTCGATGATCTTGAGCTACGGTAATTGCCATCTCATTCCAGCATAACGAGCAAACACTGTTGTCTTTGGAGTTAGATAGATAGTAGCATATGCATGAGACGCATTGATCAATTCAAAAGCCGTTTCGGGCATGACACGGGCCATTAATCAGTCATTTCTGCAGCTGGCGAGATTGACACCCTGAATGTCCGCGAAGGGCATTTTACGCAGGTCCACGTATCGTTCATAACAGACTCGCCTGCAGCCGAGGCTGTCAGAGGGCTTGGCAAATGCGTAAAGTTTAAAAGCAAATGTCTGACATTAAAATTCGACATATGCATACTGAGCGCGAACCCCTTTACTTGAAAGGGCAAATACTAGGAGTACAGCAAACCACTGGAAGACTGCTGCTGTCAACCTGAGTGAAGTCATGGATAGTCGGGTCAGATATGGATCGTTTTAAGCAATACTGATTTGAGCATGCATTTTGAGGCGCTATTCTTCGAGAATCCATCTTAGTAGACGGCTTGGCAAATGTTCACGCGCAAGATGGTATTATCTGTTGTGATATGAAGCTCCTCGGCCTCTTCAAAGTGCGGAAGTACCTTTGGTGAGGTGGGATAGCCGTACGCGAATCCGGGCATAATATTTATCATTGCTGGGTTTTTGATGTAACAGTGACCATATTGCTCCTCGAGATACGAAAGGCCAAAGCAGAATCTGGCTGGATGCAAATTGCAACGAGGCCGCCTTATCAAAAGACAATCTTACCGGTTTCGACCATAAGGATCGGTCAAATGGCTTGTATGAATGCTATTATAGCTTTATAGCTACAGAAGCGGCTTACATCAAGATGTCGATACTTTAGAAGTGCTTTCAATATCGATCTCATACTATCACGTGCGCTGTGAAACATGCAGAGGATCTGCAGCGGCAGAGGCAATCATTGTTTCAGGGCTTGTTGTGCTCCCCTCTCGCGATTACGAGCTCCAGCTGCAGGCTGACAGAACAATTGCAGCGAGTGCATGTGTTGTTCTTGCATGCGCGCTTCGTGAAGCTGGAGGAGCATCTTTGGCTTAGCAGCTTGCTAGTCATAAAGCCGCAGCGTTTGATAGCTAAACAAGTTGCGCTCTTATGGTGCCGGAGCTGAAGCTCTTTTCAAATTCAAGGTCGTGTGCACGTGCATACTTCACATTCTGCCAACCACGGAATCCATATGCATGTGGTTGACGGTCATTCCACATTCCACAGCTTAGATTAACGAGATTTTCTAGAGTTTCGCTCTACAGATATGACTTCCTGAGCCCAGCGATTGTGGTTGATCGTCAAAGCGCAACTTCTCGCAACGCACGCTAGTGAAAGTGTTCGGGAAGGAGGCGCCTGGCCTGCAAGACTGATCGGCCGCGGCTGCAGCTGTGTATACCGGTGAAATTTTGTGCTTTTCTAAACATGCATCAGTGTATACCTTCAGACGCATTTTAGAGAGTCTTGCGTCTCTTTGTCCGGATCATCAGGATTGAAATAACCTGCAGGCAGAATGGACTCTGTCGTTGCGGCAGACCCGCCTGTTGAGAAATAGTCGCTAAATTGTAGATTGTCTGGATCAAGAGCCATCGCGGCATGCTCAGCGGCGAGGTCAGTAGATTCGGCAAACACTTGGCTGAATTGGAGATTGTCGGGGTCAATGCCGCTAGCTCCTCTGCCCATTGAATGGCCCTCACCACCGGTTGTTTGAGCAGAAACAAATTGAGACCCGAAAAACAGATCGCCGTCGTTCACGGTTGTGAAAGGAAACGGATAAGCTTGGGAGAATTGAGATCCGTGTGCCGTCAAGTCACTCTGTGACCGTTCAATCGAGGCAAGAGCACCGATGGCGCAAGACGCATCACCTGTAGCGGCCACCTTGCGCTTCGTTTCTTGCTTTTGTGGCGGTCGTAAACACTCTTGCAACTGATGAGTGCGCTCCCTGACCTCGCTCATGCCCTCAAAATGGGAATGCATCTGAGATGCTCCAGAAATTCTGCGGCACATGAGCCTGCTTGCCCACAAGCAGGCTTGTCAAACGTGCGAAATGGTAGCGATGCCGCCTTGAATCGCGGTGGGCTTTCCTGCTCTACTGGGCACGCTGGTCCCTGTGGTTCCAAGACAGTTCCTCGTGGAAACCCTTATTCTGGCTGAGGTCCGCCATGTAAGTCATAAGGAAGCCACTCTTGATCTCCAAGAACAAAGGGTTCGTTCATGAGCTCGTCGATTTCAGGCCAATCAGAACAGGGCGGGGGTGGATGTTGATTTTTATTTTTCCGACAGCACGGGCAGATGGGCAATCCCTTTGAACAAGAAACGTCGATTGCGAATATGCCCTCCCTACAGGACCAAAGACCGTAGTGTTCCAAATTGAGTCGACCCGTTAGACGCTCGCAGATTGACTTGGGCTCGCAATCTACCCCGTATTTTTTCGCCGGCAGCCGAACCTGCATAAGAAGAAAGGCACTTCTGCAAAGACAGGTGAGTGCTGGATCTATGCTTGCTGAATGCTGTAAATCAAGCGCGTTCTTGTCAATTGTCAACATTGCAGCTCTCTGCCTGAAGCAGTAGCGTAACCATGCAACGCATTCATCAATCCAAAAAAATACCTCGGGCATCAGCACGGGTCTTTACTGAGTGGCTGCTGCTCAGGAGATTGACACCCTTAAACCCCTCATAGGGCATTTTACATAGGTCCACGAATCGTTCATCACATGCTTGCTTGCAGTCGAGGCTGTCAGATGGCTTCGCGAATGCATAAAGTTCAAAAGCAAGTGTCTGACATTGCAATGGGGGATCTTGACCGCGAACCCCTTTGCTTGAAAGAGCAGATACTAGGAGTCGAGCGAACAACTTGAAGACTGCTGCTGTCAACTTGACTGAAGTCATGGCTAGTCGTGCTAGACGTGTCCTGTTCTAGTATGCAACACTAAGTTGAGCATGTATGTTGAAGCGCCATCCTCGCTGTTCTTTTTAACTCACTGGAACATCCTAGTAGACGGCTTGACTAATATTTGCGCGCGAGGTGGCATCGTCATTGCTGGGTTTTCGATAGAATGGACGAGTGATACCAGTCCAAAGCGGATTCCGGCTTGATGCCAAGTTCCAATGAGGCCATTATATCGAAGAGTGTTCACCAATCTTGACCGCGACCACAAGCATTGGTCAAATGACTTTTGTGGTTGCTTGCAGTAGCTACAGTAGCTGCAGAAGCAACCTGCAATGAGATGCCTATTTGTTGAAAGTGCTCTTATCCCGACCTCAGACGGTCCAGTGCACTGTAAACTTTGTCCGTGATCCGGGGAGGCTATAATTGTCCCATAATTTGTTGTCCCGTCACATTGATTTCGAGCCCCAGCTGCAAACTCATGAAGCAGAGAGTGCTGTCATCTCGTGCGCTTTTCGTGAAGCTAGAGGGGCATCTCTGTGGCTCGTTAGTGATACAGCTGCACCGCTTGACGGTCAAACAAGTTGTCCTTTCATGTTGTCGGAGCTGAAACACTTTTCAAATCAAGTTCAAGGTCGTGCAGCACTTCATAGCTAAACAGATTGTGCTCTTATGGTGCCGGAGCTGAAGCCCTTTTCAAGGTTCAAGGTCGTGTGCACTTGCGTACTTCACATTCTCCCAACCGTGGAATCTATATACATGTGGTGACGGTCATTCCGCAATCCAAAGCTTGGATGAAGAAGGTTATTTAGATTGTCTACAAATGCGCTCTGCAGATATGACTACCGAAGCTTGTCGATTCTAGCTATAGTTGGTCGGGGAAGCGCAACTTCTTGTGACGCACGCAAGCAGGACTGATAAGGAAAGAGGCGCCTTGGCTCATATGTATGGGTCATGATGGCGCAAAATTAATCAGTTGGAGCTATGTATACCCGATGTGATCTTCCACTTCCTAAAATCGGTCAGAGTATACCTTCGAACACTTCTTGAGAAGTTTCTTTGTCTTGAGCCGGATCGTCAGAACTAGACTGGCCCGCAGGCGGAATAGACTCTGTCATTGCTGTAGCCGCGGCTGTTGAGAAATAGTCGCTGAATCGTAAGTTGTCTGGATCGAGAGCCATCGTGGCATGCTCGGCATCGAGGTCGCTAGATTCGGCAAACACTTGACTGAACTGAAAATTACCGGGGTCAATGTCGGGTGCTGCACTGACCATCGAATGGCCCTCGCCAATGTCCGTTTGGGCAAACACAAATTGAGGTCCAAAAAAAGGCTCATCGACGTCCAAGGTTAAGAAAGGAAACGGACCAGCTTCGGTAAATTGAGATCCATGTGCCGTCATGTCATTTTGTGGCTGTTCGATCGAGGCAAGCGCACTGATGGAGCAAGAGACCCCAGCTGTAGCGGCTGCCTTGCGCGCCTTTTTTTGCTTTTGTGGCGGTCGTAAACAATCTTGAAATTGATGTGTGCGTTGCCTAGCCTCGCTTATGGCCTCAAAATGAGAATGCATTTGAGACGCTCCTGAAGTTGAAGATGCGGCGGCACACGAGCCTGCTCGCGCACAAGCAGACTTGTCAAACGTGCGAAACGGTAGCGATGCCGCCTTGAATCGCGACGAATCTTCCTGCTCTGCTGGACACGCTAGCCATTGTGGTGTCAAGACAGTTCCTCGTGGAAACCCTTCTTCGGGTTGCAGCGTGCCATGTAAGTCATAGGCCTCCCACTCTTGATCTCCAAGTACGAAGGATTCGTTCATGAGCTTGTCAAGTTCAGGCCAATCAGGACACGCCCCAGGTTGGTGGTGATTTTTCTTCCCCCAACAACACAAGCAGATGGGCACTCCCTTTGAACAAGGTACGTCGATTGCGAATATGCTCTCCTTGCAAGACCAAAGACCGTAGTGTTCCAAATTGAGTCGACCCGTTAGACGCTCGCAGATTGACTTGGGCTCGCAATCTACCCCGTATTTTTTCGCCGGCAGCCGAACCTGCATAAGAAGAAAGACACTTCTGCAAAGACAGGTGAGTGCTGGATCTATGCTTGCTGAATGCTGTAAATCAAGCGCGTTCTTGTCAATTGTCAACATTGCAGCTCTCTGCCTGAAGCAGTAGCGTAACCATGCAACGCATTCATCAATCCAAAAAATACCTCGGGCATCAGCACGGGTCTTTACTGAGTGGCTGCTGCTCAGGAGATTGATACCCTCAAATTCCTCATGAGGCATCTTGGGTAGATGCCCGAATCGTTCATCACAGGCTTGCTTGCAGTCGAGGCTGTCAGAGGGCTTCGCGAATGCATAGAGTTCAAAAGCAACTGTCTGACATTGCGAAAGATGACCTTGACCGCGAACCCCTTTGCTTGAAAGAGCAGATACTATGAGTCGAGCGAACAACTTGAAGACTGCTGCTGTCAACTTGACTAATGTCATGACCAGTCGTACCGGACGCGTTTTGTTTAAGAGAACACTGAGTTGAGCATGCGCCGCCCTCGCTGTTCTTTATAACTCGCTTAATCATCCTAGTAGACGGCTTGACAAATATTTGCGCGCGAGGTGGCATCGTCCTTGCTGAGTTTTCAATGGAATAGAAATTCGTTTGTTCCTCGAGTGGTGCCAGTGTAAAGCTGATTCCGGTTGGATCCCAAATTCCAATGGGGTCATTATGTCGAAGTGCCTTTATCGATCTTCACCGCGCATATGAAGTCGGAACTGAGGCATTTTTCAGGTTCAAGGTCGTGTGCAGATGCATACTTCACATTCTGCCGACCGCGGGATTCATATGCATGTGGTTGACGGTCATCCCGTATTCCACAGCTTAGATTAACGAGATTGTCGTGCTCTACAGATTCGACTATTCAAGCTCACCGGGTGTGGCTGGTCGTTAAAGCGCAACTTCTCGCGACGCACGCTAGTGAAAGTGTTTGAGGAGGAAGCGCCTGGCCTGTAAGGCTCGTCGGGTGCAGCTGTGCATACCGGACGAAGTCTTGTGCTTGTCTAAATATGCATCAGAGTATACCTTCAAACGCATTTAGAGAGTCTTGCGTCACTCTGTCTGGCTCCTCAGGATCTGAATAGCCTGCAGGTGAACTGAACTCTGTCGTTGCCACAGACCCGGCTGTCGAGAAATAGCCGCTGAATCGTAAGTTGTCTGGATCGAGAGCCATCGTGGCATGCTCGGCATCGAGGTCGCTAGATTCGGCAAACACTTGACTGAGCTGGAGATTGTCGAGGTCAATGCCGCTAGCTCCTCTGCTCATTGAATGGCCCTCATCACCGGTTGATTGAGCAGAAACAAATTGAGACCCGAAAAACAGGTCGCCATCGTTCATGGTTGTAAACGGAAACGGATAAGCTTCCGGGAATTGAGACCCGTGTGTCGTCAAGTCACTCTGTGATTGTCCAATCGAGGCGAGAGCGCTGTTGGAGCAAGAGGCCGCGGCTGCAGCGGCCGCCTTGCGCTTCTTTTGCTGCTTCTGTGGCGGGCGTAAACAGTCTTGCAATTGATGAGTGCGTTCTATAGCCTCGCTCACGGCCTCAAAATGAGAATGCATCTGAGGCGCCCCAGAAGATCCGGCGGCACATGAGCCAGCTTGCCCACAAGCAGACGAGTCAAATATATAAAACGGTAGCGATGCCGCCTTGAATCGCGATGGACCTTCCTGCTCTACTGGACACGCCAGTCCCGGTGGTTCCAAGACAGTTCCTCGTAGAGACCCTTCTTTTGGTTGCGGTGCGCCATGTAGGTCATAGGCCTCCCACTCTTGATCTCCAAGGACGAAAGGTTCGGTCAGGAGCTTGTCGATTTCAGGCCAACTAGGACAGGGCACGGCCGCGATTTTGCATTTCAGTTTCCTGGTCCGACAACAAGGGCACATGGGGACTGGCTTTGAACAAGAAATGTCCATGATGTATTTGCTCCGCTTGCAAGACCAAAGGCCAAGGTGTTCCAAATTGAGCCGTCCTGTTAGACGCTGGCAGATTCCCTTGTGCTCGCAAAAGTTTGGGACCTCTGGATGGTCCTTCCGAACTTGCATGAGAAGAAAGACACTTCTGCAGAGACAGGTGAGTGCCGGACCTGTGCTTGCTGCATGCTGTAAGCCAAGTTCGTTCCTGTCGATTGTCAAGATGGCAGCCCTCTGCCTGAAGCAGTAGTGTAACCAGGCGACGCATTGATCAATCCAGAAGATGCCATGGGCATCAGCACGGGCCTTTACTGTCTCGCCTCCAGTGCTCAGGAATTGACACCCTCGAATCCCTCAGTGGGCATCTTTCGTAGGTCCGCGAATCGTTCATCACAGGCTTGCTTGCAGTCGAGGCTGTCAGAGGGCTTCGCAAATGCATATAATTCAAAAGCAAGTGCCTGGCATCGGAATGGGCTAGTTTGACCGCGAACCCCTTGCTTGAAAGAGCAAATACTAGGAGTACAGCGAATAAGTTGAACACAGCTGCTGTCAACTTGACTGAAGTCATGGCTAGTCGTGCCAGACGTGACTTGTTTTAGGCAATACTGAGTTGAGCATGTATGTTGAAGCGCCGCCCTTGCTGTTGTTGATAACTCGCTAGAACATCCTAGTAGACGGCTTGACAAATATTTGCGCTCGAGGTGACATTGTTATTCCTGGAGTTCAGACGAGGCGGCATTCAGCTGGGTGCAGCGTCAGAAGAGTCCATCACTAGTCTCCGCCATTGACCCGATAGCTCAGCAGAGCGCGTTGCAACGTTGAGTCTCAAAGGATATGGTCGAAGCAAGGCGCCGAGCCATATTCATTGTCGGCCGCATTGAAGTCGCCTGCAGTCTCGTATCAGCCGGAGACAGCTAATACAAGCTGTGGGTGTCGATTGAAGGAGACTTGATGAAGGCACAACAGTCATCTCATCAAATTGCGGTACAGTCAGGTCCAATGTGCTAGCCTGCTAGAGCAGAGAGCCCTCGTACGATACACTGTATGCCCTTCACACACAAAGGCGGGCATGGAGCTGCAGCTGGTGTCCCTGCTGGATTAATGTGCTTGGACTACATTATAGGGCCTATGCATACGTTGAGTACTAGCTAGCGCCGTAGTACTCGTTGTCGCCGTAGTCCCTAGGTCTTCGCGTAGCACGCATTGTTGATTGCAAGTGGGGCTGAGGGTTCAGCGAGGGATGGAGGCGCGGTGGAGGCGTTTTGTTCGTACACGATCGGCAGAGGCGAGCGACCCAAGAAAGGGAAATGTTTGAAAGGGTCTAGCCAGGTGGCCTGATGAAATGGATGTTCCAGGCTGGCCCCTTCTAGCCGCCCCGTCTGTGTGTCTTTGACTCTTTGCTCGAGCTACCTGGCTACCGTCTCACAAAGATCAAATGCAAGATAGCATCCAACCCAACCCAGGAAAGATGTCTGAGCCAACGCGTTCAGGGCACAGAAAGGCCTGCGCGTCGCCACCTTCTTAAACACGGGGGCATCCTCTTCCCAAGTTCTTACTGGCTGGAGATGCGAGCTGCTCCCGTCCAGGCGCCCTTTGAAGGCTTTGATTAGCTTGGCAACTATCAAAACTGGCAGCTCCACCGCACGCACAGTGGCACACACACTCCTCCGTGCGGCGACTGCCTGTTTGAACGCTTCGGCCGCACGCTTCATGCACAGCTTTTGCTCTACTGCGCGTACAGATGAGGCGAAAAGGTCGTATGGAGTCTGGACGGACTCAGGAGCAGGACTGCTACAGCCTGCAGCAATCAGCAGCAGCTAGAGAGTACTAGACTCCCAGTACAGACATGGCGTCGCGCTCTACATCTCTCTCTCTCCTGATACCACACCATACCTCCCCATTCACAGTTGATGCTCCATTGAGAACATCCCTGTCACTCATCAACACCAGCAGTACATCACTTTAGATAAGGTCTTGCACAGTCAGCGTTTCATCAGTCTCTCAACGCACAAACACCGCTTCCCGTCGCAGGACGACGCACGCGTTTTCATCGAAAAGGAAAGATCAAGAGTCAAGCCAGGCGCCGCTCTATCCTTCTACTAGGAGTCTAGGACTCTAGTGATTTGCAGCGACAAACAATCAGGAGTCGCGACAAGCATCTCATCTCCCTATCACGCCACCAAGCTCAATCTTCCGGACAGGCATGAAACAAGCAGCAAGGGATCAGAGCGCTGCATCCACTTGGACACAACCCGGCAAGATTCTAGAGTCATTCCTTTCTGCCCTCGACACACCCAGCACGCTCCTTCAGGTGCCGAAAGCCATGCCTTCTAAACTCAACGACAAGTCCTTCACCGAAGCCACGATTGACGGCAATGCACACCCACAGGCGGAGTCCCTCACACAATTTGACTTCCGCAAGACGCAGTATGAAATCAACTGGCGCCACGTGCCCATCATTCTCGTCGTGCCAGTGTTGGCTGTTCTAGGCGCCTGTTTCACACCCCTGACAACCAAGACGCTCATCTGGTCCATTTGCGCGTACTTTTTGACAGGGTTGGGCATCACGGCAGGTCATCACCGTCTCTGGTGTCACAGGACGTATGTTGCCTCACGCGCATTGCAAGTCTTTCTCATGTGCTGTTCAACGGCAGCCATCCAAGGCAGTGTCATCTTTTGGGTGACGGACCATCGCTTGCACCATCGCTACACCGATACCAACAAAGACCCGTATTCGGTCCACCGCGGCTTACTCTGGAGTCATATCGGATGGCTTCTTGTGATTGAAAAGGACAAGCCGAAAGGACACGTCGATATCTCAGACTTGACCAAGGACCCGCTTCTCATGTGGCAAGACAAGAACTATGATTGGTTCTCACCCATTTGCGCACTTCTCTTCCCGACCCTCGTCGCAGGACTCGGTTGGGGCGATTGGCGAGGTGGGTTGGTCTATGCATCGTTTGTGCGACTCGTTTTTGTTCATCATGCCACGTTTAGCGTCAATTCACTGGCACACTACCTCGGCGACCGACCCTACGATGACCATTCCGCACGCGACAGCGTCGTCACGGCGCTTGTCTCACTCGGCGAAGGTTATCACAACTTTCACCATGCCTATCCGACGGATTACCGCAATGCCGTGCGCTGGTACCAGTACGACCCTACCAAATGGGCCATTCGTGTCTACAAGGCGCTCGGTTTGGCGACAGGTCTTGTAACCTTTAGCGACAATGAAATCCAAAAGGGCATGATTCAGACTGCTCAAAAACGTCTCGATGAATGGAATGACAAGATTGCTTGGGGACCTCAAGTCGATGATTTGCCCGTGATTGAGATGGATGACTTTCTCGCAAGTGCCAAGCAACGCAATCTCGTGCTCATCAGCGGTATCGTGCATGATGTTACACACTGGTTCGACAAGCACCCAGGCGGACGTGCTTTGCTGCAGTCTGCAGTAGGTAAAGATGCAACGGCCATGTTTTACGGCGGCGTGTATGCACATTCGCGTGTAGCGCGCAACATGCTTGACAATTACCGTGTGGGTATTGTACGTGGCGGTATGCAGATTGAGGTGTGGAAGACTGGTGGTGCTGCCGCTGCTACAACATCGGCTGTGCAATCTTCGGCGCCGGGCAGTGTCTCGTCGAGTGAGGTGGATTTGTGCGAGTCGTCCTCGTTTGAGCTCCATGCTTGAGCTTTTTTTGCGCTGAATTGGACGCCTTTTCACAGGTTGGTCTTTCCTTCTCTTCCTTTTCCTTTTGTTGCTAGTTGGGCCATTTGATAGACCTTCATAAGCTCATGCATCCTGCTTCATCTCCAATCATCTATCTCGCTTTTCATCTGTTCATTGCTTGGGCTGCTCTTGTTCCTGTTCGTGGTCGGCTTTTGATGACAAACCGCCGACGTCGCAAAGTTCATCCACTTGCATCATCATACCGACCCGTTTACGCCTAACATCATTCATATACTTGTAATTTTAACAGACAGCAGACCAGTCTACAAGTACTAGATGAGCGACCACCTCTTTGTCCTCGTACACGGCCTTTGGGGCAATCCGAGCCATCTCTGGTGCGTCGAAGAGTCCTTACGCGCGCGACACCCCGACTGCCACATCCTCCTCTCGACCGTCAATGAAGGCAATCGCACCTACGATGGCGTCGACGTCTGCGGTGAACGAATGGCTACGGAAATCTTGCAATATCTGGACACGGTACAGCAGACCGAACCGAGCGCATCCTCACAGAGTAGTGCCGTGACGCTTCCCAGTACGCCGATCCGCCACATTTCCTTTGTCGGCTACTCCCTCGGCGGTCTCGCTGCGCGCTACGCGATCGGTGTTCTGCAACAACACGGCCTCTTTGATGAGATTGCACCCGTCAGCTTTACAACCTTTGCAACGCCGCATGTCGGTGTCTCGCCCACCAGTACAGGCTTCTTTTCTTGGCTTGTCACGGCGTTGGGCCCACGTTCACTGAGTATGACGGGCGCCCACCTCTTTCTCGCCGACCACGCCCTTCTGGGACCCGCTTCACATGTATCAGCGAGTGTACCACTCTTGCAAGCCATGTCAGACCCGCGCTCCAGCTTTTACGCCGGCCTCGCTCGCTTCAAGCAACGTCAAGCGTATGCCAATATCGTGTTTGATCGATCAGTCCCCTACTGGACGGCGGCGTTCTCTGCAAAAGATCCGTTTACCGACTTGACCAAAGTTCAGCTTCAACATGATGCAGCGTATGACGATGTCGTGCTCGAGGCGCATGAGCCAGTCTTGCCACGCGATCGGTCCATGCAAGCGACATTACAGGCGAAAGATCTGCCTGCTGGTCTCGGCGTGCGTGATGTCGTGCTCCGTGTCACGCTCTTTGCGCTCTTGCCGGTCTGGCTCGCTGTTTTTGCAGTCAATGCCGTCGTCGCCACTTTCAAGTCTCGGAGTCGAATCGCCTTGCATGGTCGTATTGCAGATGAAGACCAAGAGGGCAAGCATCCTGTGCGCGACCGAGCGAGATTGTTGGCAGGTCTTGCGCAGGAGGTTGTTGAAGAAGTACTCGACATCAGCCCCGAAGAGGCTCGTCAGCTCAATACGACGACAAATGCAGTTGACGTTGCGCAAGAGGGACTTGCATGGGTGCCGAATCTACAGTTGACAGGTGCTCAGCGCGCCATCATCCAGGGACTTTCGAGCCTGTCATGGGAACGTTACTGCGTGCATATTCACAAGACGCAGCATACGCATGCCGCGATTGTATGTCGCATGAAGGATACGCCGCGGGTTGAAGAGGGTAAAGTGGTCATGCTGCATTGGCTCGATCACCTACAGATGCCGTGAGCGGCTGTTTACATCGATGCATTATCGTTTGAGGTACGGCAAGCGACTGGTCTGTAGGATATTTGGTGATAGATGATTGCTTAGATGAAGACGGTTTCAATCTTATTTTTCGAATAGGCGCATGCAATGATGATCACAGCGTCTCGGTTGTGGAGCATCCGTGGGTATATAGCTTCCGGCGCCCGTGTTTTTAAGCCACGGTGGCAGAGAAAATACGAGTCAGCGATTCGCTAGTCATTTGCGCGACGTCTTGGCACACATTGATTCTGGATTTTTACGGACGAATTGTATTTACTCAGGTGTAAATATGTCACTAGACCACGGGCTTAGATGATAGTCGTCGGATAGGCTGGAAGCGACTGCCAGGCCACAAAACATGATTTGCGTCTTGGAGTGTTGATGGCCGTTAATCTTGAGTTTTACGGGGACGACTCCAGATGTCGCGACAGAGGCGGTTGCCAGGATCACGTAGTCCCATCCTAGTGTTGCCTAAAGCTCGGCTAGCATGGCCGATCGGCCGTATTATCAGGGCCAAAAAGATACTAACCACATATTGGAGGTTTTCAAAACGAGTCTTTTGTTTATCGGGTAGACCAGTCTGGGCCCAAGTTTTGCCCTTGACGAGCGATCTGGTGGAATCACCCGCTTTGATTGCTAGCCACTGGTGTTTCGTGAAATACTCTTCGATCTTTTTGAGAACCGAATCTCCATAAAGAAAGAGACATTGGCCGGAGCGGTCGAGGACATTGCAAACAAAGGTACCGTCTTTGGGAACATCGACATTCATCACACTCCCAATTGCAACGGCTATGGCCAGAGGTTTGAGCTGTGCGAAAAACACAATCCATCACAGCATTTTGATCGTCGTAAAGAAGGCTTTGGGTGATATAGAATTGCAAAGTCAAAAAGGATGGCGAACAAGCGCCTTGATGTGGTCTTATACTGGCTCCAACAAACAAAAGACGAGGAGACAAATTTGTCCTCGAGACTCAAGCTGACCCGCGTGACAAATCAGACAAACAAGAAAGTTCAGCTGATTCCGAACTGGATTTTTTTTCTGGGAAGTGACTTTGTCGCGATGATGCAGCTGCAGGATACGTGGTGAAACCTGTTCTTGGGGAGAATATAGCAATAGAGGGCGTGCTCGCTCAGAACCTGACACCTCGCTGGCAGCGCGGCTGCATCGTTCAGTTGCTAGACGAGTTGAGTTGCATAGTGTTGTTTTGCAGCTACTGAAACCCTTACTTCACATGTTCAAGGCCACGGATACGTGCGTGCATGCAATTGCAATTGCAATTGGTTCTTCTGCCGATTTGTCTATTTGACGGCCAATTGACATGGCAACTGTACAACCAAAGGGGAATAAATTATCTGGAAAGCTACTATGCAGATACGACTATTTAAGCTCGCCGATTTTAGTCAGTCGGGGAAGTGTAACTTCTCGTGAATCACGCAAGTGAAATTGTTGAGGAAGGGGCCCCCTGGCCTGCAAATTTGTCTAACACGCGTCAGGGTATACCTTCAAACGTATTTAGAGAATCTTGTTTGTCTTTGGTCAGATCATCAGGATTGGACTGGCTCGCAGGTGGAATTGACTCTGTCGTTGCTGCAGACCCAGCTGCAGAAAAATATTGGCTGAACTGTAAATTGTCTAGTTCGATATCCGTTGCGGGATGATTAGCGGCGACCATGTCACTAGATTCGGCAAACACTTGACTGAGCTGGAGATTGTCGGCGTCAATGCCACTAGCTCCTCTGCTCAGTGAATGGCGCTCACCACCGGTTGTTTGAGCAGAAACAAATTGAGACCCGAAAAATAGCTCGCCGTCGTTCAAAGTTGTAAAAGAAACCGGATAAAATTCGGGAAGTTGAGACTCGTGTGTCGTCAAGTCACTCTGTGACTGTCCAATCGAGGCAAGAGCGCTGATAGAGCAAGAAGCGTCTGCTGCAGCGGCCGCCTTGCGCTTCTTTTGCTGCTTTTGTGGCGGGCGTAAGCACTCTTGCAACTGATGAGTGCGTTCGCTAGCCTTGCTCATGGCCTCAAAATGAGAATGCATCTGAGGCGCCTCAGAAGATCTGGCGGCACATAAGCCAGCTTGCCCACAAGCAGACGAGTCAAATATGTAAAACGGCAGCGATGCCGCCTTGAATCGCGATGGACCTTCCTGCTCCACTGGGCACGCTGGTCCCTGTGGCACCAAGACAGTTCCTCGTGGAAACCCTTCTTCTGGCTGAGGTCCGCCATGTAAGTCATAAGGAAGCCACTCTTGATCTCCAAGAACAAAGGGTTCGTTCATGAGCTCGTCGATTTTAGGCCAACTAGGACAGGGCACGGCCGTGGTTTTAGATTTCAGTTCCCTGGTCCGACAACAAGGGCACATGCGCTCTGGCCTGGCACAGGAAGCGTCCTTGATATATTTTCCCTCCTTACAAGACCAAAGGCCACGGTCTATCAAATTTATTCGTCCCGTGAGACGCTGGCACAATGTCTGTCCCTCGCAGAATTTCGGGCCGTCTGGTTTGTGCTTCCGAACTTGTATGAGAAGAAAGACACTTCTGCAAAGACAGGTAAGTGCCGGCCCTGTGCCTGCTGACTGCTGTGAGACGGGCGCGTTCTTGTCGATTGTCAAGATGGCAGCTCTTTGCCTGAAGCAGTATCGTAACCATGCAACGCATTCATCAATCCAAAAAATACCTCGGGCATCAGCATAGGCTTTCAATTGCAAATGTGAGCTGCTCAGTAAATTGAAACCCTTGACTTCTTTCTTGGGCATCTCACGCAGGTCTGCATAGCGTTCATCACAGGATTGTTTGCAGTCGAGGTTGAAAGAGGGCTTCGCAAATACATAGAGTTCCAAAGCAAGTGTCTGGCATTCCAGTGGTTTACCTTGAACGCGAACCCATTTACTTGAAAGAGCAAATGCTAGGAGTACTGCGAACAACTTGAAAACTGCTGCTGTCATATTGAGTGAAGACACGGTCGAGCGTAGTTTGTTTTGAGCAATACCGATCAAAGCATGCGTGCCGGCCGTCTTGTTTTATAAGCCCATCTTAGTAGACGTCTCAACAAATATTTGTGCGTAAGGTGGCATGACTCCTTGTACTCCTATCAATACCTCAGAGTGTCGAATTGTTTTTGTTTCCTCTTATTAATGCAAGAGACATTGCGATAGCTGATGAGGACAACAAAGGCAGCCTCAGTCAAGTTGGCTCGACGAGACCTCTTTGAGTGCTCCCTTGAGTCATCTTTTTCAAGGTCGAACGTGATATGCGGCTTCTTGCCAGCCACAAAAATATACTCATATCTCAAGCCGGGGTGCAATAAGCTTTTGTCGAAAATGATGAATGACCAGTCTAGTAACACACCAAACCTACACATCAAACAGTCACATTTTGGTGGAAACTCGCTCTGGTGATGGCGCTACAGGGCAAGGGGTTCGGTGAGCGGCGCTAAGCATTAGAGAGGAGAGCTCGTCATCTGTCAGTCGCGGTAATGTAATTTTACGCGTGAAACAACTTGGTCCACCCTAGGGCCGCCCGCAGATCGCAATGGACCTTCTTGCTCCACTGGACACGCTAGCCTTTGCGGTGTCAAGACAGTACCTCGTGGAAACCCTTCTTCTGGCTGAGGTCCGCCATGTAAGTCATAAGGAAGCCACTCTTGATCTCCAAGAACAAAGGGCTCGTTCATGAGCTCGTCGATTTCAGGCCAATCAGGAGAGGGCGCGGGTGGATGTTGAGTTTTATTTTTCCGACAGCACGGGCACATGAGCACTGGCCTGGCACAGGAAGCGTCCTTGATATATTTGCTCATCTTGCAAGACCAACTACCATACTCTGCCTCACTGAGACGTCTCGTCAGACGCTTGCAGACTTCCTCTGGCTCGCAAAATCGAGAGCAGTGTACAGTATGCTTTTCTGTATGGGGCTTCCGTACCTGAATGAGAAGAAAGACACCTCTACAAAGACACGTCAACGCTGGGCCTGTGCTTGTTGACAGCTGTAAGCCGAGCGCATTCTTGTCGATTGTCAAGATGGCAGCTCTCAGCCTGAAACAGTAGCGTATCCAGGCGAGGCATTCGTCAATCCTGCGCATCAGCAGAGGCTTTAAATTCTGTTTGTGTGCTGCTCAGAAGATTGACCCCCTGAAAGGCGTTCATGGGCATCTCACGCAGGTCCGCGTAGCGTTTATCACAGGAAGGCTTGCAGTCGAGGCTGAGGGAGGGTTAAGCGAATGCAGAGAGCTCAAAAGCAAGTGTCTGGCATTCGAGTTCCATGAATTGCCCGCAAATCCCCTTGCTTGAAAGAGAAAATACTAGGAGCACAGCAAACAACTTGAAGACTGATGCTGTCAGCTTGAGTGAAGACATGGCCGTGTGTGGCTTGCTTTAGGCAGTTTTGATTCTAGCGTGCATGTTGAAGTGCCGTCTTGCTGTTCTTTTTAAGTCCATCTTAGCTTGGCAAATATTTGCGCGGGAGGTGACATGACTACTACTATCAACAATTGAGAATGCCGGGTTGATTTGGTTTCTTCTTTTTCATGCAATAGTCAGTATCTGATGAGGACCACAAGAACAGTCTCAGTCAAGGTGCTTCGACCAGCGGCGCGAGGAGACCTTGGTTAGTGCTCCATCAGGTCACCTTTTTCAAGGTTGGCCGTGTTATGCGGCTTCTTGCCAATCACAAACTACTGACATCTCAAGTCGACACGCCAGAAGCTGTTGTCGAATATGGTCAATGACCAGCCTGATAACAGAGTACTCATGACAACAGTCGGGAAGCTGATGTCACTTGGACCGTCATCTAATCTTGGTGCTCGGAATCAATGCATAGTCGTGTCTCAAATTTCCGTGGCCGGACTTGGCGCTCAAGCACGGGCGCAGTCATGTTAGTCATGTGACTCATGTCGCCATTCGGTCTAAGTGGAAGTCGACGCGATGTCAAGTCAGTGTCGAGATCGACCATGGGCTGACTGATGACTGCGTTGAGGATAGTACTCGAGAGTCGAGAACATGTCTTTGCGGTTGCTTTGGCCGCCTGCAGGCCTAGGCTGCTAGGCTGCTAGCCTGCTACTAGGCTGCTAGTAGTCTGTTACTGGGCAGCGCCAATCATGTCATGTCATGGCTCATGGAGGCTATAGTACCGCTAATATTAATGGTCCGCTAATACCGCTATGCTGGAGAGCTATCTTTGGCAAATGCACGTGTTGGTATGGGAGCCCAAATAGGCAATCGGCTTACCAAATTGGGTTAATTCGGGCACCGGGCAATCCGAATTGGTCAGCGCTGAAAACGCACCAAATCTTAATTTAGCACACGGACATTCCACCTGCAACGCGCCGCCTGTAAATATGAACCAGACCCTAGACCAGAGAACTTGGCTAGAAGCCTAACTAGACTTTTGGCCACGAGTCGCCACTGATGAGTCGCCACTGAGTCGCCAGAGTCAATCATGATCTCGATAGTCAAAGGCCATGGCTGAGGTCTCGCTGCAGCTGCCCAGTCCTGAGTCCTGACTCCTGACTCCTGATATTGCAATGGGCATTCAGATCTAGACGGAGATCCCGATCAGCACACGCTTCAGAATCCGCTCATGATCAGGAGCTCCAGCTGCAGCCTGCAGGGCATGTTGTGCTGGCGATAATCTGTAGTGGAGGGCCACTGGTGGCACTGGAGGACTAGTAACGCACGCGAGGTGGGATTCATGATGAACAGAAAGCTCTCGGGGTCTCTGGATCAAGAATAGATGTACAGACGCGTGTGCCATGTTCAGGGTCCGATAGGTCCTAGGTAGTCGGTTGGCAGGGAATATCGAGTCAATATCAACTCCTATCCAGCCAGTCTGCACTGCGAGTCTGCGACTCTGCAGTGGGCCTGCCGCCTGTCACAGCCTGTGTGCCCTGGCAACAGTGGCAAGCTTGAAGTGAAGGCCTAGGCCGTTGATTCGTACGCGCATTGAAATCAGAGCGCGTCAACCGCGACTCCGCGAGCTCATTAATTGCCTGCAACGGAAAAATTCAAACTCTGGACGAGACGCGCAGCCTGCATCATGCACTCCTTGGCACCTTGCATACATGCGCATCCGGATCCTGTACGCGCTCAACCGACATGGATGCACGAACGATTGATCAATGAACATTGAACAGCGACGATCTAGGCTATCATCTAGCAAGCCGCGACATGTGCATGCATATGATGGACACGTCAAGAGTCAAGACTGCATTCATGAGCCGCAAAGCAGAGACAAATTACTGAAAAGCAGTGTAGACTCGCAGATTCCCAATATGTCTGTTGGAGTCGGAAGACATGTACGCGTATACGTAGCGCTTGAGCTTGTTCAAGTTGAGCAAGACACTGCAAGCAAAGACGCGCACTCGGAAGCTCGGTCTGATGAGCTGGTAACAAGGCCGTTAGCGCGATATCGATTGCCGTATGCATATGCCACTTCATAGTTGTGTCTGTGCGCGGCGCGCGCGCGTCGAGTGAGACATGCAAGATTGCCGACTCCGCGAACGCCGTCCATGCCGATGCCGCGGCGCTGGTCACGATCAAGTGGGCTCAAGGCGGCAATGGCAAGGCCTAGCAAAGTGATGATCACTCCAGTGCAGCCGAGGGTGATACGACAGGGTGCTGAATGACGATGTCGCAATGCGTTCTGTAACTTTCCTGGACGATGCGAATTTGCGATACGACGTTGCGTGGTCATGCTGCGTCGATTGCAACTGTTTGCCAACAAGATGAGCTGGCAAAGCTACCCAACAGTCATGACCCAATGGACAGGCTCTGTTACAAGGTTTGCGACGTAAACTGGACATTTGCGAGATGAGCAGAGCGGCGATCAGACCCCCTGAATCGACTGCCGTTGTCTCATAGGTAGCTGCCGGTCTATAGCTACATCGGGGCCCGTGTACTAGTACGAGACTACTAGTACGCTGTTTGGCGACTACGAGTCTACGACAGGCGGTATAGATCTAGACACGGCAGAGGTGCATGATGTCGCCAAGCAAGAAGTACGCGACCCGTCTAGCTATAGCACGAGTAGACTCTAAACGCGCACGTACGAGCTTCATGCTTTGCGGTCGATTGATTAGGTGCCACTTTGGCCTTGGCTGATCTTCCAATTTTATTTTATTTCCCTGCTTCCCATCCAAGGACCAAGGTTCTCGTTTGCCAATTTCAGGTGTCCCAAAGCAGGAGGGAGGCGGAGGCGGCAGCCGGCATCTTCAATCCAGTTGGGAATCTTCAAGCTTGGATGGATGGATGGATGGATGGATGAGCCAAGAGCTGCAGCATCGGCGGCGGCGTGTCTGGCTGTCATCTGCAGGAAGCTAGACCAGCAGGCAAGAGTGTCTACCGTCTAGGCTTCTAGTAACTCTACTCTATAGCAAGTAGCGTATCCTCAGGCCATCCTTCTTCCATACCCACCTACCTCCCTACCCACACTCCCTTTCTTACACCCTCTCTCTCTCCCTCCACGATCCTCAGGGGTTCAAGAGCGCAACGTCAAGGTAGCGCTCAAAAGGCCAGCGAGCGCACTTTCACAAAAGGACTCCGGCCCGAAACACACACACCCCTCCGACACTCCTTGTACATTCCGGCCACCCCGACACAACACACGGCCTTCCCTCACCGTCCCTAGCAAGCGCCCGCATCTCTCATCGCTCGCCGACTCTCTCTACAACCCTCCCTCGCGCCGATCCGCCCTTTAGGCCCGTTCTAAAGCTTTTTCTCCAAGTCTAAAAAGCGCATCTCGCAAACTACTACTCAGGACGACTACTCTCGATTGCTTGACCTTCTGCATCGATGATGGTCATGCACACCAAGAGCGAATCCCTCTCTGTGCCATCACCCGTCAAGGGTCACCGACACCGCCGTTCGGCCGCCATCTCACTCGATTGGCGCAACATTCAATTTCCGCCCCTTGTTGATCCTGTGCCTGCCGCCGCTGCTGCCGATGCTGCCGTTGTAGCTCCATCGGCGGCAAGCGACAGCGCATCCGGTTCTATTGCAATCAACATGTCGGCTTGCGCAACAGAGGCTGCATCAAATCAAGCAGTGACACACTCGCCAACCCTGACGTTTGCGTCCTCCATGTCCGACTGCAGTCTCGGCATCAACCTTCTCTCGCCAGAACCAAGACCCATCCTCTCCACCCAAGTCAGCGCCTGTCGCTCACCGACGCGCAGCAACAACAACAAGCGCGTCTCATTCATGGAAGAGGTGCAAGAGATTCCGGCAGCAGAAGAAGAAGGTGATACCTGGCTCAAGCCGGAAGATTATCCTTGGCCATTGACGCCCGCTGGACGTGCACCCATTGCAGCAGGCGGTGACCCCTTTGCCCCCTCCATCGATCTCGCACCCGCCGCAGCAACCATCGTGGAAATTCCAGGCTCCCCTGTCTTGCTTCACCGCAAGAAACGCAGCTCCTTCCTGCAAACCACCAAGAATGTCCTCTCGCGCCGTCCTTCCAAGTCGGGCAGCAAGAAACAACGCGCCATCTCGCAAGACGTGTTGCTCATCCCAACGGCACCGTTGATTGATCTCGATGCCGCACTCGGTCCTGCACCGGCCCTACGACACAGACGTTCCGGCTCGTTGGGCAATTTGCCGCCTTCACCCATCAAACCCTTCACCAAGGGACTCGGCTTGCAGTTTCCAGGCACGACGACGCAGCGTGCACTCCACAAGCGTGCCGATTCAGCACCGGCTGATATGCTCATTTCCTTCACACCGCGACCGTCGACGCCTGATTCGCGAAAGCGCAAGATGTCGGCTATTGTTGAGCACCCAAGCGCGCAAGCAAGTCCCATGGCTTTAACGGCCGCAACAACCACGACGACCGCTTCGACACCCGCTGCAGCGGGTGTGATTGCTGTGCGTATGGATTATCAGTTTCCGAGTAAGCCGATGGAGCCTGACTTTGTCCTCCTCGGCGAGCCTGGTGACATCGTTGATTCACGCGTGCAGGACGAGCCTCTCGAGCCTCTCGCTGCCCTCGACACTAAATTGATGTCGCCCTCCTCGTCGCCACCACTCAAGAAGAAAGGCTGGAAGGGATATCTGCACCGGCTTTTGCACTGATCTCGCGACCCCCGACACGTTCCTCTCTTTCATTGAAATGACATCTCTTCGTTCTGTCTCGATTCTTTCAGTTCTATCTCGCACAGCGTCGCAAAGCATGTATGTCTTGTCGCTCTGTTTCTCTCCTTTTTTCAGTCCCAATTGAATCTCATCTGCACACTTTTCATTCGCAGCTTCGGTTGTCTCCTTTGGAAGAGTCAGAGTCCTGCCGGCGCCTTTGGCGTCAGCTGGGCCTCTGTCTGGCCTAAGCAAGCAACGAATCGACATCTACATTCTTTACACCTACATTCTCTTTCACAGAATTTTCGACCATTGCTTCGGCCGCCGTGGCTAAGCTGTCCATCAACGCAAAGCTTCGCGTCAGCAATTCTCGATTGTCCTCCTCAATACAGTGCTGCTCGGCAGTCTCTGTCAAGTCTTTACAATGACTCATAGCGTATCTATATTCCGACCTTTATAGTGACGATTGAAACTTCTCACCTTCTTAACTCATCTTTTTTTCATAAGCGCGCTGACGTTGACTCACTCCACCATGCGCATATGCACATGAATTACGGGACTGCGTGTGAAGGGTCTTCTCGTGGCTTCACGACTAAACCTGCCGAGGCGCTGAGGTAGCATTGCAGAATGCATGTGATTATGACAAATCGTATCGGTCCGCTCGCGAATGGTTGCCATTGGATGGCATCCTGGCAGCGAGCATCCTGGAGTTTTGTTTGTCACTATTGGTGATTTGCAATCGTGATGTGCAACTCGGAGCCGGATTTGGCCGTGAACTTTTCCGCATCATCCCTGAACATAATACGCGACGGCCACTTTGCAAAGATCTTTCCGTTCAGTGAGCATTTGCAATTCTCATACAACGCGTCCTTAAAACTGACTTCAGTCCGCGCATTGCTGCTTGATCGCGAGCGATATCCTCATCCGCATCCCTCAAGGTTTGGTCAGCTTTCATAGCTAAAGCACAAAGCTTTTGCAACTGTTCAATCCGCTGCCCTCAATTTCAAGCTTCACCCAACATGAAAACAATCCTGCTTTTCGTTGCAGCCAAGCTGTTCTCATTTGGCTTCGCAGACAATTGCTTTAGTCACGGTGGCCACAGCAGCAACACTTGCCCAGCTGAGAGCGATGCAGCCGAGAGCGATGCAGCCGAGATTTGTCTTTCGCGTACGCTCTACTTGCAAAAGCCTCTAGCGCCCTTTGATGCCGTGGGCTACGAAGCAGCCGCGAAGAAATGCTCCACTCTCTGTTTCGTTGAGATTATGGAGTATCACGCCTTGAAGGCGCACGTCGATATGTTTAGTCCTCCAGCGATCGATTGCCAAGTAAATACCGTGTGTGTCTTTGCTTACTTTCGTGTGATTCCAATGGATCGCACGAAACAACGTATTGCAGACGAAATCTATATGCTCAAAGATCAGACTCGCGATAGGGCATGCGATCTTCTTGGATTCCTGGCAGGAGAATTCATTGCTAAACTCTTTTCGAGTAGCATCATCAATCTTGCAAACACCTACTTGCCCATACCGGAATTCAAAGGTGTTCCTATGTTTGGGGGACCGCTGGAAACAATCTCTGCTACGGTGATTACAGGCGTCTGCAAAAGGAACTGGCCAACTGCAGATATCGAACTGCCAAAGACCAAGAACAAGGGTCAATCGCAAGAACAAGCGGGAAGCGGTACTCAGACGAATGGCAAAGGCAAGGCAAAGGCGAAATCGCAAGAAGAGATAGGCAACAGCGGCAAGACCAAGAGTGAAGTCAGGCAGGAAAGGAAGCTCGCATCATGGCCTTACTCGTGCAGATGTCATATGAATTATACCCTCACTAAAATACCTTGGACACTGGTTCAATCTTCAAAGTTTTGCAAACAGTACGAGATGGTTCCAAAGCTGCTATATGGCGGCTGGCAGCTGGCTGGCTCAGATCTAGAACTATGGAGTCGTGCCCTTAGAGAATTCGACCTCTGGAAGCAAGCAGGAAATCAGGACCTGTACAATGTGGTGAAAAGCACACTGTATCAGGAATCTGGTGTCCTAGATTGGCCACAGAGATGTCTGGATACTCCCAACGGTGAGAAAGGGTGCCCCAATTTGACGCTCTTCAGCTACGCGTTCAATTCCAATCCTTTTAAAAAGTACAAAGTGCATGATCAAAGACACGGTCCACACGGAGAAGGACCTTCCGATCCGCAGCTGCAACCGGAAGATTTACCCGATTATGAAGGAATACTTTGACCTTGCCTCGTGTGCATCACAAAATCTGTTATGTGCTTGTGATAGTAACTGCGCGCCTCTACAATGCATATGTAGAAGGCAAAATGTCGAGACTGCAACAGCGTAGGCATCTATAGACAAGTATGAATATGCGCAACTGCTAAAGCTGATCGCTTTGGGAGCATATACATGTGCACTTACAATTGATAGCTACAGCTGTAGATGTTGATGACGTTTAAAGCATATGGGCTCAACAATAACCATAGACTTTCCGTGCTGAAATGGATCTATCTTATGCTAATGGGTAGGACCTACTTGCATACTTGTACCCTGGGCTATCTTTGGCTAGTCTTTCCTTTAGCATGTTCTTGATATGCATCGATAAAGCAATCGAAATGCTTGCTAAGCAGCAATTACGTCAGGTACTTGGTTCGAGATATTTCTGATCTATTTGCACAGCCACCTTTATCTCCTGAAATGTTGCCTGCTTTCTCAAGGTGGCCGAGACGCCGAGTCTTTCACGACAGCGATGCTTGAAGTTTTGTTTGTCAATGGAGGAGCTGTATTTCGGAAATGATTCGCCCCGAACTTGTTTCGTCAATACTCCTAGACCCATACAGCTTCATTAGTCTGTAAGTATCGAGAATCAAGACAGGAGAGCGCACCAGGAAATCTTTATGACACGTTTACAAAAACAGCGCTCTCCTATGTAGATCCCCCCGAAAGAACACACGATCGCCCACACCGCGCCTCAGCTGTCAGCTAAAGGCAGCGCCAGAAAACGTTTCGCTATAGTCAGTCACGATCAGTCTCCGCCCGAATTGCCGAAATTGTTGCAGCTCGTCTGCGTAGTCAACTTTCTGGCCATATGTTTTGCAGATAACTGTCTGAGTGGCGGTGGCAGCAGCAAAAACAAAAACACCTGCCATCCTCTCCAAGCACACGATATTTGCTTCACGAGAACTTTGTACTATATGATGTTTTCTCAATTCTTGGCGATAGACCAGGCTGATGCAGAGAGACTATGCCAGATCAAATGTCTTAAGAAATGTGACATCAGTTTGATCCAGCGTTCTCCGCAAGAAGTCAAGATCCTTGATGCGAGCGTCGTATTTTTCAGGTACAGAGTCAACTTTGTATGAGTAGAAAATACAATTGAAACCTTCGTTGCATTGCAGCTGGAAAGAATATTGGGCAGCATCGTGAAGAGGCAGCTGGTTCGAGACCTTGACTTTCCAAGCAGATTGTACCAGCTGGCACAAAACTAACTTATCCCAGGAAGTGTGTTCTCTAGATATTTCCGAGTCAAGATTGCTCGTGCTTAAGCCGCCGCAAATGTCCGCAATCGTTGATTGGTTCTGCATTAGCTATAGCTAACCTTTGATTTCGAATCCTTCTGCAGCGATAGTTCTACTTATGACCTTAAACTTACAGACTATATGAATTTGGCTTTCTTGAGCCTCTAGAAGTCTAAAGCTACATGGGAGTGTGTTTGCCAAGAGCGAAAGACTGTATCCATATATCGCCTCGGAAATCATCCATTATCGCTCGTCCTGACAGATATCCCGAAGCCCCTGAGAAACTCCGCGTCAACAAACAGCGCCAATAGAGCCCCTAATCAAAATTTGTTACGAATCAGTCTTCTATATAACTGATGTGGGACGTTCAAAAGCGTCAGGCGGATTCTCAACCAGAATTTAGTTTGATCTACCAAAACGCTGCGCGTAAGCATGCTCTTGGTGATCAGGACCAACAGACTCACAATGCTGAGGATGTGGCTTCTTGTCTGCGCCTTGGCATTACTCGCCTCATGTTCCGCTGGCAACTGTGTGAGTGGCGGTGCTGGGAAAAACACCTGCGCAAGTGACCGGGAAGCCAAGCCCAAGGATATCTGCAACATGCGCACTTTCTATTTTAAAAACCTGTTCATGGTTATGGCGAAGGACTTTCAGAAAGCAAAAGAAAAGTGTAAAGAAGAATGTGCGACCGCTGCTTTGGATTATCACGAACCTCTCTATCTTAATCGTAATCCCAATGAAGATTTGCGATGCAACAGCGAATTTGTGTGCTTGCTATATACGTTTCGCTTGATTCCCTCTGAAGGGCTCACGAAACACCTCCTCGCACAAAACAACAAGGTGAAGAAGGCCATAACTTACGGATCTCTCAGCTCGGATTCGGCCCGATACAAAAATATTTGCAGCCACATAGCGCAAGCTCTTGGAGACTTGCCAGGTTTATTGGAAAACACAGGCCTTCTGACCGAAAAAGCTGAGCTTGGAGCATTGCGTGGTATCTGGGAGACCGTTGTACCTGTTGTAGTCGAGCGCATCTGCAACAACTATTTGGCGATGCCTGTTGACATGGGACAGTTAAATATTGATGACAGGCCTGGCAGTTCAAATAAAAACAGCGGCAAACCTCGTGAACAGGATCAACACAACAGAAAAGGAAAAGAAAAGGTCGGTGAGCCATCCGGTACGCAAAAGCCCAACAGGAAGCATGTTAAAGTGTTCGACCCCAATAATGGTAACTCCATTGTCAAGAATGGTCTCACCGTGAATGAACCGGATTTAACCTATATTTGTGATTGCTACACCAACTACACCATCACGCGAATGAGCTGGAAGCAGTTGAATTTTGATTATTGCAGTGACCAGAATATGAGGCTACGATACACATTCGGTCAATGGCAAGCTGCTGGGTATGGTGACGTCCTTTTCCAAAAAGGTCTCAAAGACCTTGAGGAATGGGTGGAAAGCACTACTATTGATAATGTTGTGCGTAAATACACAGACGATATGAAGAAACCCAAGGTCGAAGGAGTCCTCAACAAGCCCCAACTATGCACTCAGATAGCACAAGGCGTCAATGGCTGTCCATACAGGTCTAGATTTGCCTACAGTGCCGGATCTGTGGAGGATTTTCATGGAGTCCATATTCCAGCCGGTCGACCAGCAACAGGAAAAGGCAAAGGAAAGCAGAAGGTAGGTAGAAATCGTGATGGCGACCACGCTCCTTTGCTGGAAGATTTCTCAGGAATACTTTAGCCAAGAGGACGGACTATTCAAGGTCAGTTCAAGTTCTTGCTGTTGGCTTCATTGGGCACGTCAAGGTTGTCAATTGCAATCATTTTGTGGCTCTCGCTCTTTTGATGAGTCGCTTATTGCAGATCTAGACCTCTGGAAACTTCCTTGTTGTCGTTTAATACCGAATCCGCGTAACTTTTCATAGCTACGGATCAAACGGACTCTTGAGTTCCAAGATATCTTTGATCTCGTGCTTGACCATGACCTGCAGATGGCGATTGACGGGTGGGCAATTTTTGGGCCACAGGCTGTAATTGCTGTAATTGCAATTGCAAACACTGCCAGCCGAGCTAGAACCCTTGGAGCTGCGGCGGACGAAATTGAAACCTTGAAAGTAGCCTGTCATATTACTGGTGAATATCAAGCTAATTGACACAAGCTGAAGGAAATGAAAGATTGTCTAAATGAAATTTAGGCTTGCTGTGAGTCACGCTACTGTCAGAGCACTAACGGAAAGATAGAACGCCGGTTTAGAATCGAGACCAGTGGCGGTGCACTCATAACACAGGCTTAATCACAGGTGCAGGCCCAAGACAACTGCAGAATGTCGTACTTTTGACAACAGGTAGAACGGTCGATGCATGACATGGGCCCTGTCATAGATCGCCTAGCACGGGCCTTCAGTAAGTGCACTAGCAGTATACTATCCTAAGAGGTTTCAAGAGATTAGAGTCAATGGTGTGTTGCTAGATGAGAAATAGTGCCAGCGTGTCCGCTTGCTCTTATTCACTCATCAGACTCGTCAGGGGTAACCCTCGGAGCTACCTCGGGTTCCTCCTGTTTGTCTGTTTGTTGGAGTTAGTCAGATCTCGCACTCGTAGGCGTCCCCACGTGGCTCAACACTTCCGTATCCCAGACTTCTACCCATCGGGGTCATGGTCCATGACAGGTTCTATGGTTCAACAAGGACCTTGGCGCGTGATCAGGCGGTTTCTTGTTGAGCTTTGATAAGTTAAGCAGTACGTGTTAAATCACATTTGCATAAATTAACGCTAGTAAAAAGCTGACCATCGCATGTGACAGTCCGGACATCGTTATATATTCCAGGTCGGTGGTAAGTGTCACGTCGAACCAAGCGTGGCGAGGCTACAATTGCAGGCAGCAGGTCCTCTTTTTATGCCTGGTACATTGGGCACACCATCTGAAAATGGCGTTTCGCGCTGACTAGGCGACGTCGACCCTGCAGACATGGGCCAAGCGTCCAAGACATCGCCGAGCCTCCGGATATTTCTGTCGTCATCCTTCGCACGGCATTGCGCTTTGAAACAGCTCGAGAAGTCAACTTGTTATGAGCTCATAGCCACAAGTCACAAGTGCTTCAAGTTTTAGCCCAAATCTTGTATTTTCCTGCGCTTCCAAGGATACGTTCCTGCCTGTAAATTTTGGCCGGCACGAGTAACAAGGCTGCAAGAAAGAACATGGCACCTGCGAATCCAATCAGACGCCTGTAATCGCCCGAGTCTCCGACAATCTCGATCGACAAGGTGGTTGCAAAGACGGTCGGAATAGCCATCACAAGCCAGACGCCCGTAGAAGCAATAGAGAGATTTTCAATACCGACCACCTCGACAGTGACTGGAATGACTGAAGACCAAAAAGTACCGCAGATGCAGCCATTGAACAACGCAAAGAAAACCATGAGGCCAAAGGACTCTGTAAACATCCAGATGAAGAAGACACTAAGCGAACAGAGCATGGTGAAGAAGATGGCCATGTTGATACGACCGTACCTGTCAGCAATGAAACCGACGAGAGGGCGACCAATTGCCATGCCGGCCGAGAGCAAAGCTGCAGCTTGAGATCCGCTTGTTTGTGACAAGCCAAGATACGACACGACGTATTTGCTGATAGTGAATTGGATGGTAACATAGCCAAGTAGCGACGCGATTCCCCAGGCCAAGATGTAACCATATCCCTTGATGCGAAAGACGCGCATGTCCCATAATTGCCCGACCACACGCGCCTTGCGCTGTGCAAACGTCATGGAAGCACTCGGACGCGGGTTTAGCTCTCGAAGCAGCAACACGGCAATCGTGTTGCAAACAAGCGTGATGAGGGCGGTGATGCGAAAAGTCCAGGCAAGACTTGATGCTTCAATCATCTTTTGGGTGCCCAAATTGAAGATGACGCCGCCGAGTCCGCTACCTGCTGCACAAATACCACTTGCGAGTGCACGTCTTTTGAAAAACCAAGCCATTGGCACGGTCACCGATGGCGCAAACAAGAGCCCCATGCCGGCGCCAAACAATATACCTTGTGCGAGCATGAGGTGCCAGAATTTGGTCGCAAAGCTGGCACAGAGAAAGCCAAGGGATTCCATGACGAGACCAATGTACATAGGCAACTTCAAGCGGCCAGAGAGTTCTACCATAGCTGTAGCGAGTGGCGAAACAATCAGCGCCATACCGACACTAAGACCGCCGATGAAGGTGTACTGTAGTTTTGTAGTCCCTGAAAAGTAGGTGGAGCCTGGTGCCGTGTAGTAAGCCAGATAAACTGCGTAAGAAGCATTGACACCCCACGTCATCATGTTGATTGTCGTCTGACAAGCAACAACGACGATACCGTAGCCTCCGTCTGGTGGGTCCAGTAGTCTGACACCTTCAGCTGAAGCGGCCTTGACAACGATATTCTTTTCATCTGTCGTGTGTGTATTGGCATTTGACGATGTTTTGATTTGTGCGTTCTTTTCATTGCCTAGACCCATGCTGACGTCAATGACATGATCCATGCTCTTATCGACGCCAGGTCCATCTTGCTCGACTGTCAAAGGCACCGTCGATGCGTCTGGTGTGACATGCGTGTATTGCCGACTCGGTGTCTTGATGTCGTCTGATGAAACCGAGCTAAGTCTTGAAAGCGGTGTCGTCGAGCCAGACTCATGCTTACCCTGCATTGAGCTACAGATTCTCGACGGAAGGCCTCACGACCCTCTGAATGGCTCTGCTTGAAGTTTGTTTGTCTTTGCAGCTGCAGTAGAGATCGAGCTAGAAGTATGGATATTTCGTGAATTGTGGAGTTGTGGCGGCACCTGCCGACGCCACCCGGCGCAATCAACCCGCACCGGACGATTAAGTTCAACACCGATCTCGGTAAAGCGAGCGCGTCGCAATGCGTATAGTATAGACTTGCATGCGCAGCTGAACCAAAGGCTTCTACAATCATGCTCGTGCCAAAACTAAAAGACAAAAGTGGAAAGATTATGAAAGGAGCGGCGTCACTTCACTCATCTGTTGCCTCTTGCGCTGTCTGCGACTCTCTAATCCAAGCTTGCCGCGTCGCCAGCATTCCTTGACCACCAAAATAAGCGCTATACCAACGAGACTGGCCAAGACGTTCAAGATGCCAACAAAGCCGAGCAAAAAATAGACAAAGGCGACGATCGGCAAGATGCCTGGTTTGTGCCCATTCGGATCTTCGGGCACGTACCGGTCTGGTGGGTCATAGACATCAAACGTGTACCAGGTATAGTGCAAGATGGGTCCACGGGGTGCTAGCTTGGCCGTTGAAACAAACTGTGTCAGGCGGCCGGCATGGTAGATGATTTGTAGAAAATCGAAAAAGAAGCGGCGCCAGGGGACACCCGCCGGGGGTTCATCCACTTGGCTTTGATCAAACGCTGGACCCCAGTGACCGCGCCAAAGTGCCCATGCAGGTCCTTGCTCTTCATGCGTATCTGAAATGTCGTAAATGTCGTAATCTGACCAACGTATCCATTGCGCTTTTGGGTAATTTGCAAAACCAATGTCGCCGACTTCGATATGCTGGATGGCGCCCAAAGTGATGAAACGAATGGCAGAGTTGACGAATCCATCCATGGCAGGATCGATATTGTGTGCGTCTTTTGGTGTCTTGTAGCAGGCATGCGAGTTGTTGTGTGAAAAGACGAGTGGATGCGTCAAATTTTCGACTGAATAGTTGTACTCTGGCTCATTGATGTCGGCATGCACCGTATAATAGACACTCTGAATCTCGGCCGGCTCCTTGGACCCATCACTCGTCAAGATGATGGTGGTGTGTTCCCAATCGGCAAAATGGACAGCGAGCGGGTACCATGGAAAGCGCGTCACCGTACCGTCCGACGTCACCGTCTTGAACCCCTGTGGTCCGTTGAAATGATGATAATACCAATACTGAAGCGCGACACGGCCATCCTCTAGCAAGCGTGCCTGTGTTGTGACAGGTGCTTGGACGAATCGACCGTCACGCAGACCATTCCCGCCAAGTAACTTATGTGGCACCTGAACCTCATCCGCCGTCGCATTATAGAAGCGCATGTACGTCTCGATCGGGTCGGCCGGAAGATACGCTTCTTCTGGGTGCAAGTAAATGACGGGCGCAAAGCGATGCAATAGGTCTAGTCGCAGGGCTGGGTCGATGGCAAAGGAAATCGGCCGTGTCCAGTTGCTGATGTTGTCTTGCGGTGTAAGACCTAGGTGAAGGGCGTCTGCTGCTGACAAGGCTGCCAGCAGCAGGAGCGCAGAAGACAGCATGAGGCGCACGGCGTCTACAGAGCGGGCCTGTAATGATCAGTTGTGGAACGAGCGGTGTGTAAGGTTAAAGCCAAGTGGTTGCGTTGAGGCTACCTAAATACGTAGGTAACTAGGTGGTTCGATGATCATGTCATCTTGCAGGAGGTGCACGGGCGGACGGACCACGAATTGCCGTTTCGGAAGAATCGAGCGAGCAGCCACGTGATAGTACTCCTAGGTACTTCTACTGTACTTCGACTACTACCTAGGTAGGCACCTACCTGATAGGCGTCTATAGCACTGCAGTCACCTGACAACCAGGCACCTCAGACACCCAGGTCTGACCCCGTGATCCAGCACCCCCAACAACAAGACCCCGCTCAGAGCCAGCTGCAAAGACTCCTGCCGAAACACGCTCTACGCCGTCTTCAGCGCCGGCTTGTGCATCAGCATACGTTTCAGCACGATCAACAGGCAGCTTTTCAAACACGAATTGAGTACCTTCTAGATTCGATGGCAGGGCTTCCTCCTCTGCTGATCGAAATAGTTGCAATGAGTCGCCTTCTGAAACGTGATAGCCGCCATTCAGTGCCATACTGCCCTTGCCAGGATCACCTGAGATGATCTTGATCATGGACGTTGTGCTGCTAATCTTTTGACCATGCTGAACTTGTCCATAGAGTTCTAGATCTTTGGCAGCAGACCCTGCCAGTGATAACGTCCGAATCTGTTCGAGCAAGCAGTACGTGGCCGGCTGTTCATTCAACGTGATGAGAATGTTTCCCTGACATCTGCTTGTTAGCACCGACAATACTTGTAGAGTGAGGCATACTTTGTCACGAGCAGCGGCTCACCGAGCTTATGGAGCGTCGGATACGCCACTTGAAGTGCTGACCGTGCCTGAGGAAAGCCAAGTGCCCATCCACCACGCCCAATCATCTCACTCTCAAACGTCATCGTGACAGGTAATCCTGTCAAGAAGGGCGTCGCACTCGCCAAGAGACCGACGCGACGTGCTTTTGGAAACAGCTGTGCCGGCCAGTCCCGCTCAGCAAAACCTGTACTCGCCGCCACGATCGCAACCTGCATCGTTGCATCGCCCTGTGGCGCCTGTGTCGTCGTGGCACGCTCAAAAGCGCCGCCATCACTGAGAAGTGATTGCCAGCTGGCGTCTTCGGGTAATTGCCAGTTATCAGCTTCAGAAACAGTCCCTTGCGCCTTCCAGGCACGTCCCAAGCTGATTTGTCGATCAACAGGGTCATGCAACGGCATCAACTTGGCACCTTCCTCTTCAGAAGCAACAAGCATCGAAACACCGGCAGAGCTGCCGACTGCATCAACGATGACCGAAGCGACTTGACAGTGTTCACCAACAGCTGCCGTCATTGTCTTGCGTAAATATTGAGCAAGCGTGCCATCGAGCTGCATAGGGAAATAAGCGCGTGAGATGAGCAAGAGGGCCTGGGCAGGCATGTCATTGCTTGTAAAGCCATGATGCAGCGCCGTTGTTTCACTAATGGCAGCTTGCAGAGCTCGTTCCAGCGTAGGTGCATGCGCAGTGGCAGCTGTGACAATGTTACGTCGTAGATAAGGCAGCCTTGAACATCGACACCGGGCAAGCATCAAAAGTATTTAGTTGTAGTTGTACAGTATACGTACTTTAGTAGAGCGATGAGTTGAAGACAATTAGTCGGATTATGTCAGCTAAAGATTCTATCCTGCCAGAATACGGATCATCGCAAAACTAAAGCTAAAGCACTCTATGAAGGTGCACGGTGGTCGCTCGACTGCAAGTTCTGGAATGCACGGCGCAAAGGCGAACGCAAAGGCTTGACATCCTTCCAAAAGTCAACCGTCGCCTTGGCACGCTTGGCAACACCTTCGCCTGTAAACTCAAACTTGTTGTAGAGATCTTGTGCTGGTGCCGAAGCGCCGAATCGGTTGAGTCCGAATTGCTCGTTGGTGTACTTTTCCCAGCCAAGGGTCGAGTAGACCTCCACCGACATACTCGGGATACCATCTGGCAAGACGGAGAGACGGTAGTCGAGCGATTGCTCGTCGAAAATCTCGTTACACATGAGCGACACGACACGTGCCTTGAGACCTTGCTTTTCAAGCACCTTGACAGCCTCAACACAAATCGACACCTCCGATCCCGTAGCAACGAGCGTGACATCTGCGTTTTCCTGCTCAATCAAGACGTAACCACCCTTCGAGGCCTTCTCAATCGAAGAGCCCTCAAGCTGCGGCAAGTTCATGCGCGTCAAGGCAAGTACCGAGGGACGCTTGTCGTTGGTCAACGCAAGCAAGTAGGCAGCCGACACCTCATTTCCATCAGCAGGACGGAAGTTGAGCAAGTTGGGCGTGGCACGGAAGTGCGCAAGCGTCTCAATCGGCTGGTGCGTGGGTCCGTCTTCACCCAAGTCAATGGCACAGTGCGTAGCGACCCAAATGACGCGGAAGTGCGAGAGGGCCGAAAGACGCAAAGCGCCGGCGGCGTACGAGACAAAGTTGAGGAAGGTGCCGCCATACGGGATAATGGTACCATAAGCTGCGATACCGTTCATGATGGCACCCATGGCGTGCTCGCGAACACCGTAACGGACATAACGACCGGCGTACGTGCCGAGCTTGGTCGAAGGTGGCTGGAAGTCGACAGCCTCCTTCCAACGCGTCAAGTTGGAGCCCGTCAAATCGGCCGAACCACCAAAGAGTTCTGGCAACTCGCCTTGGATGGCGGAAAGACACGTCTCGGAAAGCTTGCGCGTAGCAACAGCGGCGTCTCCGGGCTTGTAGGTAGGCAACGCCTTTTCCCATCCGCTCGGTAACTTGCCCTCCACGCGGCGCTTGAATTCGGCAGCCTCTTCGGGGTACTTTTGAGTGTACTGCTCCAAAGTCTTGGCCCAGGCCTTTTCAGTCTCGGCGTGCTTGGCGGCAATCTTGTTGCACTCATCATACACCTCTTGCGGCACGACAAACGTCTCCTTTGCATTGAAGCCAAACTTCTCCTTGAGCTGTGCCACATCGTCAGCCTTGAGCGGATTGCCGTGAACACCGTGCGTGCCTTGCAACTTGGAGCCAAAGCCAATGGTGGTGGTCAAACAAATGAGCGAAGGCTTGTTGGTGACAGCCTTGCACTCCTCAATCGCCTTGCTCATGCCCTCCAAGTCGGCGTCACCGTCAACAACGTCGACAACGTGCCAGCCATACGATTTGTAGCGTGCGCGCACGTCCTCGGTAAAGGCACAGTTGGTGTCACCGTCAATCGAGATGTGGTTGTCGTCCCAAACGGCAATGAGCTTGCCGAGCTGCAGGTGACCAGCCAACGAGCACGCTTCGCTCGAAACACCCTCCATAAGACATCCGTCGCCAAGGAAGCAGTAAGTGTAGTTGTCAATGAGCTTGATGTCGTCCTTGTTGAAGGTGGCAGCCGTGTGGGCTTCCGCCATGGCGATACCAACAGCGTTGGCGATACCTTGGCCGAGCGGACCCGTCGTGACTTCAATGCCATCGGTATCGGCACATTCTGGGTGACCAGGCGTGTGTGAGTCGAGCTGACGGAAGTTCTTCAGGTCGTCCATCGAGAGCTGGTAGCCAAAGAGGTGCAGCAGCATGTACTGCAAGACACAGCCGTGGCCGTTTGACAAGACGAATCGGTCTCGGTTGATCCAGCTGCTATTCTTGGGGTTGAAAGTCATGTGCTTGGCGAAAAGCGTCCAGGCAACGGGGGACATGCCCATAGGCGCTCCCGGGTGGCCAGAGTTGGATTTGCTGACGATGTCGGCCGCCAGGGTCCGCATCGTGGCAATTGCCTTTTTGTCGATCTCTGAAAAGCTCATGTCTAGAATGTTAGTTGGCGAGTCTGGATAAGGTCGACGTCCTACTTGTGCTGCTCTTCGTGGTTATCGGTAGGATAGGCCAGCCCGGGAATTTGAAGCGTTGAGACTGCCGTCGAGCAAAGTTGCCACTGACGACACAACCCTAACCCTGAGGTTCATCCCACGTGCGCGAGAAACGTTGAGTTAGCAAAGTCGAATGTTGACTCACCACTTCCAGACCTCTTCTTCAGAAAGAGAGCAAACTAGATGATAAGATCAAAATAGGCTATAAACCATGAATGAACTTGGAAGAGGGGTGATTGGTCAGCGACGGACCTGCGAAGGATTCTATGATCACGATGTACCAGCCCATTTCCACCATCGGCATCGTGCACTAAAGGAAGTCAATTTGCAGATCGGATTCATGAGTGCCTGAAGTACTAGCGCTGCCCGAGCCAGGGTGCCTTGAATTGCCGTACATTTTGTACGTTGTGGCAGGATTCCCTCCTGATGGGTAGCTGATCATCGAATCAGCTGGGCAAGCGGCTTCGCCTGCAGGAATGTCTGAACAAAATTGAGGACGGCTAATGACACCAGGAATCTGAGGTTGATCAGCAGGATAGAGAAGCATGAGCTTGATGGCTCTGTCTACATTTCCAGCTTCTACCCAGTCCTTCAGCTCAGCCACTGCTGTTTGCCAAATTCCGTAGCCCACAAGAATAGGCTGCCAACTGTCAAAAGTCATCGTGTCTTGCATTCGTACCTCGCTACAAATCTTATGCAAGACCTCGGGCTGATTCGGGGCAGGAGTGTGCTGTGAATAGATTCGAGAACCGGATTGCTCAGAGATCCCTGAATGCGTGCTGGAAGAAAATCCTGAGCTTGACGACTGCGAGGGATCGGTCCAGTAGCCAGACTTGTCATTGAAACTAGAGGTGCTGGAATGTTGCGGGTTCGGAACATGAAAAGATCGGGGCTCTGAAAACCCAGATCTGTCCAGGGATATTGAAGTAAAGGTATTTTTCATCAAACATGTGCATTCGTAACGAATTTTTTTCTTTTCGGCGTCCTGCGGATCGGCTTTGCCCTTGCTCTTGGCCTTGTTTGTTTGCCCTGCACCTTTCTGTCTTTCTGCAGTTGTGCTGGATTGTCCGACATTGTTGCTTTCCGTCGGCCAGAATCTCTTGCAAATCGATTCAGCTGCTTCGGAGGTGATCGATTCCCAGGCTCCTTGAGTGCCTGGAGTGTAATGATACACGTTCGAGTACCCGGCGGGATTCTGTTTAAGACCTTGTTCAATCGCCATTTTGTTGACAAGTATCCCAGTCATCTTTCCCACCAGTGAACCAATATACTGGCAAGTTGAATCCCGCAGAACTTGGTTGGTGTAACTTTGTAAGTCTTCGATTTTCTTCTTGACGAATCTTTGCGCTGACTTTGAAAAGTTGATGTGAAAGGTGCTCCAGATGCACACTTGACCGGCATTGCATTGCAAAATTGAGATCATTCCCAGCTTTCGTTGTGTGTCGTAGAGAGAGGAATGATACGCCGTGACTTTTCGAAGGCATTCACGGCTACACTTTTTGCTTGCTTCTTCATAATCGATAGCCACTTGTGAGAACACTGTGGAGAAGTAAAAACTTCGAGAGAAGCAAATCTGAGGACAAGTGCCTGCGCCACTGACGCAATTACCAGCAATGGTCCAAGAGAAGAGCCTGAGCACTGCTAGCAACAAAAGGAATCTGCGCATTCTGAACAGCCCAGCGGAGAGCTGGCCGAGCAATGATTTGTCTAGTTTTAAGCACCGAACAGGGCAGAATAAGTGACTGCAGCTGCAGTCGGTCAAGGTGTACTTTGAAGATTCGCTATAGCTCGTGTCTGATATTCATTCAAAAGGTCGTATTGAGTGACGTGGCTGTCATGCCATTGAAAGAGCGACTACGTGGTGGGGTGGTGGTGACGCATGCACACGCCTGGGCTTTTCAGGAGGGCGCACAACCCGAGCATCAGCTGTACTGTTTGTGAATATTCACTTGGCAAGTTTTTCTGGCTTTCCGACAAAGTACGGCCCTGGCTAGCATCGCGTAGTCCTGAATCGTTACGGCCTTTCAAAACCATCCGACTGCAAGTCAATGACTCTTGATCTACCCTAGTCGTACTCCCTCCCGGCTTGATTGTTCCGAAGCTCGCGGCCGAGCATTCGTCATCGCCTTCCGCTCTCGCGATCGGTGCTGCTGATCCCTGAGTATTTGTCACTGCTCTTCTGTAAAATTCTATCGCACGCCCGGATGTGCCACGATCCGAGCATTTGTCATCTCAAGATGAAGAAGTCGCTTATTTGATTCACTCACCGGGACTAGAGCTGCTCGGGTGCGCCGTCAGTCTTCTATGTAAAAGTCTCGTCAAGCAGGAATCAAGATGCGGCAGCAGGCACAGGAAGGTTCTCTATAGTTTCTCGTCAGCCACAAATTTGACCCTCTTTCTATCAATGCATATTCACCAAAAGTAGATACTGTGTATCATCACGTCCCGAAAGGCGTTGCCAGGTCTGTCGATTATCCTCGTCAATCATGTGCAGCCGCAGATCATGTTACATGGAGAAATCTTCACCATGCAAATGCTGCACCGAGTCACATCATGCGCATGTCTGGATGGACTGACCAGACCCCAGACCAGCCGCGCTGAAGTAATATGGTAGCAGCGATTTTAGGTCAATTACAGGCATGATATAAAAGGCGAGCTTGCCCTTCAAACGTCTCAATCTTTATTCACTACTCTTTCGCTGACCAATCTGTTCAAACCCTAACAGTTCATGTAAATCACACTCAACCCCCATAAGACAACGACTGACCCATGCAAAGACAACCCGTCATGCAATTCTGGGGACTCTTCTTCATTGTCCTCTACAGCAGCTGTGCCAGTGCCTTTAGCTGGCATTCGGCCATGGCACACACCGTGCTACAGAGCTGCAAAGAGAACTCCGCGAACGCCTGCTTCCGATGGTGTTGTAGCGCCGAATTCAAGGAGACCCCTGTGAAAAGCTGTCTTCGAGCTTGTGAACGAGAAAGTGCCAAGCAAAGTCATAAAGATTGTCTAGTGGTAGAGCAGCCCGCTGGAATGCCAAATGGCGCAGGTAGCTGAGTCTCTTGTGATTTTGTCCGAGGCTGTAGAAAGAATCTGTGAAGCTTGTACACATTTGTATGTGCTTGTACAGCAACGGCTTATAGCTCTGAGAAGACAAGCTTTATTTTTCATCAAGCGCATGATGAACGCGCAAGTAAGACTTGAACGTATGTAGATGCTATAATTCTGTAAGAATCGGTCGTGGTCATCAAAATCCCGCCGTCAAAGTCAAAGCGAAAGTCAATGCCTAGAAACCACCAATGGCCTCCTCCCTGGCAATCGCCCACTTGACCGCCTCCAACACATCCGTCTGGATCGTCGTTGGCTTGTACTTGGGTGGACCTTGTTCTTCCTTGTAGACGCCTGTCAATACGAGCAAGGATTCCCAGCCAGCCATGTTGGCGCCGCGAATGTCAGACTCGGGGTTGTCACCGACCATGTAGATATGACGAGGCGGTTCTTCAATACCGTGTTCGAGGGCGCGCCATTCTGTCAAGAGACGGGTTGCGTAGCGGTAGGTCTCGCCGTAAGGTTTACCGAGCTGGACGAGTTTGAGGGGTGTTTTGCCATCGGTTGCATCATCCCAGAGTGCCTGTTATGTTAGTCATGCGTTTTGTCAGTAAGGAGAGGAGAACGTACGCTGATACTGAGACGTAATGCGCCGAGACCGAAACGCGGCAAGACATGGTCGGTCGACCAAGTAATATCCGGGTTACTGAAAAAGATAGGGCACGCCTGTGTCATCTCCTTGTTACGTGTATGCAAGTATCCATCCTGTGAGAGCAAGACGTCAATAATGATTTGCGCATCACTCGCCCAATCGCGTGAATCGGCAAAGAAGAAGATGGCTTCGATTTTGATTTTACTGAAATCGCGCGGCTTGCAGAGGTCGAGTTCATCTTGGCGCAAGGTTCGGAAGGGCACGATACTTGGGTCCCAAGCAATAATGTCGCCTGGCGTGATGACGTTCTTGAAGCCATAGGATTCGGCAATCTCGCGACATGCGTTGCCTTCACCGCCAACAACGAGGACTGTCTCGTAAAGGGTCGTCATTTGCTGAAAAGGTGTGTGCGACTGAATGAATTGTGCCACTGATGTTTCCACCTCGAGTTTTTCGGCCAATTCACGGCATCGGGCGTCTTCAAGCTTGCCGCCGCCGTTTGTAATGAAGATGTAAGGAATCTTAAGATGGCGTTCATTCTTGCCGTTGAGGATGGCCATAGCTTCTTTGGCCACGGGGATGGTGTTGCCGCCACGGAGGAGGACGCCATCAATGTCAAAGGCAAACGCAAACGGCACCGAGGGCGAGTCTTCCTCCTCATCATCGTCATCAGCCACGGCCGCTTCCTCATCACTGACATCTTCACCGAAATCAATCACCTTGCGCGCATGTTCAATCTCAGCAGAGATGCTCTTGCGTGAAGAGCGACGACGGTGCATGGTAGGTCGTTGAGCCGGTACAGCTTTCGTTGTGCCACCGACGGCTTCTTCGTCGTCGTCGCTGTCGTTTTGACCCTCTTGCAGGTTTGCTTTGGCAAGACGGTCGGTGGCTGATTCGACACCGCTGAAACGGCTCGGGCGTGCTGCCGCTGCATTGCTGTTGCTGTTGCTGTTTGCATCGACTGAAGAGGACATGACTGGTTCGTAGCTAGCTAGAGAGGGAAGGGTCAATGGGTGGATGGATGTGCAATCAATTTATCTAGGCTTGTTACTTATACAAGTCAAGAAGGTATTCACGTCAGGAGTCTGTTCATCTGTCAAATACTCTCAACGTCGCAGGCCCGTGCTCATCTCTCTCTACAGACTCTACCCAGGCTAGCGCGGAAGGGCCGAGTCCTGTGCCCAATCATGTCGCCGGGATGCGCTATCATGCATCGACGTCATGGCTACCAAGAATAAGGCTAGCGCTAGCGATTGTTCTCGAATGCGAAGAGCGTGATTAAAAGCAAATGAGGTCGTATGATAGGCGAAGTAAGGTCGTATCGTTTGAAGATCATGGAACGCTACTTTTGTTTGTCTATAGAACTAGCTGTATAGATACGTCGCATATGCATGGATGACCCAGCCGCCGTAGTTACCCGCTTGCCGACTCTCCCGCGCGCAAAAGGAAAAAAAGTTTTCAGCGCGCAATTTCCGAGGCACACGTGATAAGAGACGGGTAGGTACTACCTAGGTAGGCAACTTGTCTGCAAGGGGTAGCTGAGGGATGCGCAGTCAGTGGCAGTCTGTAGCTCTAGCAGTAAGCAGCAGACTGCAGACTGCAGACAGAGCTCGATGAATGAGAATGGAAAGGACGAGTCCTAGTTCAACCGCTACATAAGTATCAATAGACACACTCCTGCTTCAATCTACATCTAGTTCATCCCTTCATAGCCGTATAGCCGCATAGCATGTAGCATGCCGCATCGCCCTAAATGGAAGCAATCGACTCGAGACGCATCTCATTGTTGGGCGGCAATCCAATAAACGCCCTCATCAAATTCTCCAACGCCTGTCGCTGCTTGTTGAGTCCGTTGATGGCCTCGCGCTCCGGCTTGTGCAACGGTGCCTTGAGCCAGTACGAGAGCACCGTCAAGATGGCGTGGAAGTTTTGCCACTCGGATTCACCTTCCGTCTTGTACTGCACACGTGAAAAGAGCTCAGCCACGACAACGAGGTCGATAATGAGCGGCGTGGCGAGCAAGGAGTCTTCACAAACGGTGTTGACGGTGATGGTGTTGCGACCACCCATGAGAATCTCAGACTCGTACGAGTCCATGGCAATCTTGGTGTCACCGACAGCTTTGAGGTACTTGATGACAATCGTGTGATCAATGGTCTTGCCCTTTTCCTCATTATAGAGCAACTGGTTTGAGGCGATAATGTCATCGACGACGGAAGCCTTGGAGATCTCCTTGGACCGGAACTGTTGCGGTGCCGACAAGTTGAGACCGTCATTGTTTCCCAAGTGGTTGTACGAGGCAATCGAAACCGGTCGAATACCGGCATCGACAAGGAACTGGGCGAGGACCGACTTGAGTTTTGTTTGACCAGACTTGAAGTCATCACCACCGACAAACGACTTGTGTCGTTCAGCGAGTTCAAGACAACCAGGCACAAACGTGTTTTGAGGCGATCCGTTGACGAAAGGTGTGCCATCGAGGATACAAGCAACGGCAAAGATCGTCGACGGTGCAATCTCATCGTGCGAGGCCTTGATCGACTTGATCAAATTGTCGGCCGTGTCATTGACACCCGGGATGATTTCAGCGTAACGTTCCGTGTTGGCCGTCCACATGACAATCAACTGCTCCAAGCCATGCGTTTCCTTGAACTTCTTCATATCGGCACGCAAATGCTCCACATGAGCCCACTTGTCAGTACCGCCAATGACATTGTTGGCACGCTCGCCTTGATTGGCGGCGATAAAGTCAGGGTAGTAAACAGACGGCAAAGGCGTGTAGGCGGCGAGTTCCTTGGCGACTTGACGTTGCAAGTCGTACTCGAGCACACCGGCGCGCTTCATGGCATCAGCGAGGTTCATGTTGGAGATGTCCCATCCGCCAATAACCAGGTCGTTGGGGTTGACCATGGGCAAGACTTCATTGAAAGGCACGTAAAAGTCATCCCCTTGCTCGTCAATGCCGAGCTTGACGGTGGCAGCTTGCGTCACGGAACCGTAATAGTTGGACTGGTAAGCGCCGCGACGAGTCTGAAACTCGACTTTGCGACGGTTGGCGTGGACGACGGCGGTCATGGTACTACCGTTGTTGCCACCCAATCCGACCATCATGAGACCGGTCTTGGGCACTTTGGTTTGCGTCTTGAATTGAACTTTTTGAGCAGTCGGCACAATCTCGACACCGTCAGCGGTCTTCTTGACGATACTGTTTTCATAGAGGTAATCCGTCAAGATGTTGCCATCCTGATCCAATCGGGACTTGTCGGACTTGACGGTGAGTTTGGGTGCCTGAGAGAAGGAGGAAGTGCCCTGGACGGCGTCGGTGTTGGTAGCATGAGGAGCCATACTTTCTTTCACTTGATGGATAGCGTTAATGGGAGAATATGGGATCTAAGGCTGAGGTGCCTGTGCGTTTTGAGTTGAAGGGGTGGTGACTCGAGTTGAGATGCGTGGAGAACGTGGTTGCTTGCTTTGGCCTTTCTCTGTTCTTCCTTTGGATAGAAGAAGAGAGAGAGAGTATGAAGGAAGTAGATAGACTCAAGTAACAAGAGGTGTTGGTCTAGGGATCAGTAGGGAGTGCCTCTTTCTTTTTTTGTTCGTGTTCTCTCTCAGTCTCTCTCTCTCTCTTTCTCTCCCTCTCCCTCTCTCTCTCCTTTCCAAGGTGCTGCTTCTCCGGATCCCGAGGTCGAGTCCGATCCTGATTCCGATCATCCGAGGTGCGCACGCATGCTAGCTAGAAATAGATCAGACTAGGTAGGTAGGTAACTATAGTAGAATATAACTAGACTAATAGAAGGAAGCTATAGACTATAGACATGAATCCTTAGTTTGGTAGTATGACTGGCTATCTATCTCCCTCCGATCCTCTATTTGTCTTATCTTGCTACCATACCTAGGCTTATCACGTGCTTCCCAACCTCTTCTCAACTCGATCCCGCCTCCCTCTGTTCTCTTCTCTCCCTCTTCTCTCTCTAGGCTCTCTCTCTCACGACCAACACCACCCATCATCAGACAAAACAAACGTGAGACGAACAAGCCCAATCTCTCACACGCATCCATAGCATCTCACGGCCTCAACAGCAGGGGTTCAAATGGATGACATGGATCAGCTCGTCCATGTAGATGTCTATGCCGCCACGAAACATGCTCTCCCTTCCGGCGCTTCTGCTTCCTCTATAGACGCTGGTCCTGCTGGACAAGATGTGAATGCAACGCCCATCTTGGATGCGATTGATGCTCAAGTCGCGCGTCTGGCTGATGCTGATTTAAACACGGGCGCATTGTCGCATGGACCAGGTCAGGTACAAGCCATGATGACGCCTGGTAAAAGTGGCAAGAAGGGTAAAAAAGCGCCCAAGAAGGGAAAGAAGGCGGCATCGCAACAACAACAGCAGCAGCAGCAACAGGCGATGCAGCCGCCGATGCAACCTATTGGACATCCACAACAGGGGCAGCATGCCCATTTTCAACCTTCTTTGGCACACCTTGCCGCCAAGCAAGCTGCTGCTGGCACTGGCGCAACAGGCGATGGTCAATCGGCCAATGGCATGCAATCTCTCCTATCTGCCATCGAACTCGACTTGACAGGCCAAGGCGGATCCTTTCAAGATCGCGAGCGCGAATACCTTGAACTCATGCATACGCAATTCACAGAAGAACATCATGACCGCGTCGCCAATAATGAAGAGTTTGAGGGTGAGCCGGTGGATTATGGACTGTCGCAACTCGCACAGGCGAATGCGCAAGGACTCCAGACGAATGACTTGCCGATGAACTTGCAATTGCCCTTGTTGCAGCAACAACATGCCGCGCACCAACATTACCATCAGCAATCGCAGCAACAGCAGCAAGCACAGCAACAGCAACAACGTATTCGACCTGCCTCGGCAGCCATGACGATGCCCGCACCGCCCATCAATCGTAAACGCAAATGGCCAGGCTTTGCCACCCATTGGCAAGACCCCGCCGCCCGTCTCGCCAGAATCCGTCAAGTCATCACGGATCACCTACCTGTCCTCCTCAAGCAAGACTATAGCGGCCAGGCCCCAGCGCCCATCTTGGACAACCGTCTCGTCACGTTATCCTGCAACTATGCCCAAATTGGTCAAAAATCATATGGTCATGAGAAGCGCTTCTTGACGCCGCCGCCGTATTGTACCATCTTGGGCCATTTCGGACCCTTGTTGGGTGAGGTGCCTGTGGCGCACATGTCGGTGCATGCTGATATTGGCACGCAAAGTATCCTGCAAACGGCTGAACGGGACCCCAATGGCCATATCTACTTTAAGCAATTGCACATCAATGCCGGCTCGGTGGGCAAGTCGAAAAAGTTTTCGTTGCGGTTGCAGGTCGCTGCGCGTGGTACACGACACCCGGCCCATGTACCATTTGCTGATTTCGATACGGATGACATCTTCATCATCAGTAAAGCCACCAAGAAAACAACGAAATCACGCATGCAGGTGCCCGTTATTCGTCATGGCGGTCTCATTGCCCTCTACAACCGCATCAACTCGCAAACGGTGCGTACAAAGTACCTTGGTGAAGAGTATGGCAGCATGATTCTCAAATCAGAGAGTTGGTCGCCGTTTCGCATTGACTTGTTTGAACCAGGTGAGCCAGACGCACAGGGGAATATCCCCATTCCCTATGGCGCGCGTGTCTCGCTCAGTAATATGGAGACTGGCTTTGTTTCAGAGCCACTCGTTGTCAAGCGTGTGGAAAACAACCTGATTGAAGAACAAGACCAAGGCTTTGTCTCGCAAATGCAAAAACTCATCTTTGAACGTTGGTCGCCCGAGATGCAAGCAGGTGGGTATGACGGTCATGGCCAAACACAAGCAAGCGATGCCGGCGGCGTCGCCGGCGCTTTGGACCCTTCCCTTGAAGACCAAGACTATGGCTCGCGCTATGTGGCAGATCCAGCCGCTGAAGACACCTCCGTTGAACAACAAGCTGCTAATCTCTTGCCGCGCTATACACATGCTTCGGGTGTCAATCAATTTGAACAAGACGATACGCAGGCGCCTGTCATGGATGCGTCGGGGAATTTACAAGCGATGCAAGCTGCGTCTGATGCAGCGGCTGCACCGGATGCTGCACAGGACCAGACGGCTACGACCTCCGCTGCCGATGCTACTACAACAACGACAGCAGCAGCAGGCGACACGACAACAACGCAACCAGTCCGCTACGGCTCCCGTCTCTACCTCTCTGCTTCACGCGCCCAACGCATGATGAAGGAACTCGCCGGTGCCCAAGCAGACCCGACCACCTGCTGGGATCACGCCACGCTCGATCCACGTGGTATTCCGCAAGCGGATGATCCCTTGTGCTGGCTTGTCGTTGGCGTCACGCAATTTGAGTTCAGTTTTTTGGATTGTCTGGATGGCGCGTTACCGGAGCCGGAGGCGGAAGCTGCGGACGATACCGTGCCAGAAGGTGTGCCTGACGAGACACAGATGCAGCCAGAGTTGGGCATGCCTGACCCTGTCCTCGACCCAGAGGCGCAACAGCCACGGCACGCAACAGCGTTGGAAGTGCAAGAAGAAGGGCAAGGCGATGAGCAAGATGATGCGACCACGTCACGCGGCGGTCGACGAAAGCGAACGCGTCGCGGTGGTGCTGCGTCGACGTCAACGGTTGCAGAGTCGCCAAGCAAGCGACGACGTCGTATTGGCAAAGAGGCAGATCTGCCTGCTACAGACGATGCTACGGTTGAAGCTGTGACGACTGCGGATGCGGATGATACTGCTACGATGAAACCAGATGACGCAGACGACAAGGTGGCATCATTGCCTGTTGCACCGTCCGAGACGCAGTCTGAACCTGGCATGATTCAAACGACCGTGGATGCACTCATGTCGGCTGAATTGCCGCAAGATCTCGAGCCTGACTTTGCCGCCATCAATGGTGCCTTGCAAAATAGCCAACAACAGCAACAGCAGCACATGCAAGGACAAGACGAGATGGAACCCAACGATGTGCATGTCGAAACAGCCATTACGCCGTTCCCAGTGCTGGAAGCCCGACCTTCTGTCTTGAGCAACGGCCGTCTCTTCCTCCTCGTCAATCACTTTTTGCAACCCGGTAGTCATCTCGCGCCGCTGGAGGTCTGGCTCGGCTCAGTCGGTCCACTTGCTATCACGCGCATGACGCAAGACGTCACGCATCAAACCCTCTCGGCCGTCTCGTCTGGTTTTGTTGCGTTGGAGGTGGCGATGCCGTCAGCTCAGGAAATGTTGCATCATAAAAAAGTGCCGTTGCTGTTTGTGCGACAAGACGGTCTTGTCTATATTTCAGGGTGCGAGATTGTGATTCAGGATGGCGGGCACTCGGTGATGGATGTCGAGGATCTCTAACGTGCAAACGACATCATGATGCGGTCAGTATAGCTTTGTAGCACGCGTCGAGTTAATAGCGAGAGTTTGAGTTCTTCCTGCTGCAGAAGAGACGTCACAGCCTCAAGGTATAGGTTGTCAAGGCATCCATCGCATTATTGGCGCGATTGAATTCGCGATCTTGCTAGGTGCTTATGTAACTTTTGTCGCCGCTCGATCGTGTACTTCATTTCAAGCACTTAATCTCGGCTACATCTGAGATCCAATCTGGGGCAACAGCGCGATCGCGACGTCAACGCTCTACCTCTACTGCATGACGCTGCATCTGCATCTGCACGACTGCAACGCGCACTACTGAATCGCTGACAGAGTCATGGTACGATAGTTACCGCCGAGCTTACCTAACGATCACGTCAGCCTGATGCGCTCTGCCTTGATCGCTGCCCAGATGCTCAGCTGGAGCTCTACGATGCGGACAAGCTGAACTCGCCTGATGACACGATTATGTGACACGCAGCTTTGATACAGCCACCCGACGTTCTAGAGTGAAAGCTTCGTGTCGACGCAAGATTGTCCTTTTATCAAGCATATCGTCGACGTTAGCTATAGCGCGGCTTGTGCAGACTTGTCGTACCCGAAATCGATACCGACAGGCTGGAGGAGTGTGGCTGACTCAGCAAGTGCAACGATGAGACCACGGTGGCCCGTCAAGTTGCCGTGTCATCGGTTGAGATCAGCATCGACGACATCACGACTCGCCTTGCGGGGCGGCTGCCATCCTTAAGACGACCTTCCCCACGATGAACTTCGTCACAACCTCGCCCGATGCTAATGATGACCGACGACATCGTGATGTCACCCTCAAGCTAAGTCGTCTGCCTGGTCGTCTATAAGAAGAGGCTCCTTTCCTTCGATGGTCCTCAGCATCATTCGATCAATACTCAAGCAGATCTAAAGCAACCATGTCTGACTACAAGCCTACTGAACACGATGGACTTCGCAAGGACGGTCAGCCCGACAAGCGCGTTGGAACTGGGTATGCAATCTATCTGCAGTCTTGTCCGATTAGCGGCTAACATCTCAGTGAGTTCAAGGGAGGTGACCCCAAGGAGCTTGGCAAGCAGGGTGGCAAGGCTTCGGGCCAGACCAAGGACGACGAGTAAATCTCGACTTGAATGATCGCCCATAGCCGGTTGTAAAAATCTGTCTTACTCGAGAACGCTTCCAAACACACCAAAAGTGACTTGCTTGTTGTCGCCTGTGTAGTTGTGTAGCCAACTACGCCTGTATGTGTACAGCGGAACCATCCTGCTGTACACAACGGACCGCATGCAGTTTTGTCTGCCCACCATGTACTTTCTTACGATCAACTCTACGATCGAATAGCTAGTGGTTGACCTGAACAGCAACTTGGAAGCTTAATCAAAAGATTCAGGGACAAACAAAAATTGTCGCGACACCATTTGACCGTCACCGTCGCACATGATGGCTGCAGCACAAGAGACCTTGCCTAACTTCCAGAAAATACGATTTCAAGATGGAATCTGAGATCCCTCCGATGCGATCTATTTGCGGCCAAAGCCTACTCAACAGATTTCTTAGAACGACTCCTCGTTTGGATCTCTGACTTATCGAATCGATTGGACCGAATCTACATGACTGGCTGGTGTCCAACTTGATGAAAGTTGCGTGCACCAACACCAGCTTATCTAGAGAGTTAGATAGTCCTACTACGGATCATTAGAGAATCGGTCGGAACATCCAATGCTTCTGCGTTTGTGATTGCCGGGCGACAAAACACGCGACTTTGCGATTGATGTTCATTTGTCTCTTTGTTTGTCACGCGACTACGGCAAACCGCTCGCATCTGCAGCTCAAATGCAACAGGTGATAAGGCGGCAAAGCGCCGAGATCTTTCATGTTTAGGGTTCCGAGTATGACCGTCAGACTCATACGGATTTCCCGGAAATTCGTATGAGTATGACCATACTCATACTCATTTCATACACCAGCGACAAATGTCAGACTCATACTCACACTCATACAGCGAGTGGTCAAAAGTATGACCTATGTATGAGTGTATGACCCCTGATGCCCCTTATCCAACCCGTTGCTTTCCAGGCGACCAGGCCCCACACTGGCTCGCAGCTCTCGATACAGCTGTTGATCAGCAGCTGCATGACTCAGGAGACAGCAGCTACCAGCCAATCTGCTGAGGGCATGCCTAAGCATGTCGCATTACACCTTTAAAGGCGAGCAGCTGAGTGGTTCAACTGCAGCGGCTCACCTAGCTGCAGACACGCTCACAGTGCTTATTGACGCACTGCAGCTGTGCACTGGCAGTCACTCTTCGCCACTCACTACTCACTACTCAGCTGCAAACAGTCGCAGACACATCGCGACTTGTTTTTTGACCAGACTCTATCAGCCAAACGTCTCATCGCCATCATGAAGACTTGTTATACTTGACAACAGACCACATTCGTTGACACCTTCTTCCTTGACAGCAAACCACATTCGTTGGCACCTTCTTTGCCTCCGAAGATGTCATGAAGCGGCCGCGGCAGAGGCAGTCAATTCTCACATCAGCCATTGTCTGCACTAAGACCAATCCTTGCAAGAATCGGCAGCCCCCTTTTTAGCTTTCGCAAGTATTCTTAGCCCATCTTGAATGCAATTGATTGCTTCAAGACGATTCACACTGATAATTTGTCATACATAATCATACAAGTGCATGAAGTATGACATGTGTATGAAGTCATACTCATATCATACATCGTAACTGGACTCTAAATGATCATACCATACCTTCCAATTTCGGATGTATGAGAGTCATACGTCAGGCCATACATTGAACCTCTTGTCTGGTATGGATGTCATATTCGGAACCCTATTCATGTTTGCGCATCAGCAGGATCGACCGGAAGTTTCAATAAATATACGAGTGCAACGTTGCTTTGAAAATAGACCAAATGTGCGTGAGCTTGCGAGCGATGCCTACTTTGTCGTTGTCGCCATCCTCGTGTATATAGCTGTGCTTTCCGTTCTACGACAGAGAGAATTCCGTATGGCGGTGAAGCTGGAAAGTGTTCTATCACACAACAAATATCTCAGGGTTTTGAAAGAACTCCGTTGGTCTAGATTCAAGATTTCAAGTCTCAGAATGGTCGATATTTGCAAACCCTGAGCGGAATTTACCGGAACATCCAATGTTTGTGCGATTGCGATGCTTGCGTCGCCAACAAACAGTGTTATCTTGCGTGCGATGTTTACTTTGCAACTGCCGCTCATTCTGTCCCTGACTTTCTGCTGCAAAAGATAAAGCATGAACTACCCACTCGATCTTCCTTTTAGCCAGGCTCGTTGAGAACGGACAAAATGCATATGTTGCGGACACTACTTTTCTTTGCGTCAATCTACTGCAGCTGGATCCAAACTGTGCTGGCAAATCGACAGCTGCAGAACTGGCCAGCTTTACACTAGACGAGGCCTCGAAGTCTGGTCTTGACGTTAAAAGTGTCAATGATTTACTCTATGATTCCACCAGACCTTGGGATTGGGAAGCACTTGAGCATGTGGACAATGTGGAAGTCAAAAAAGATCTGTCGGCTTTGTCGCTCGAGTTAACGCATAACTCGGATCGTTTCGAATCAGCGAAGATGGAAGACAAGTATTATGTACGGTATTTCGATTCTTGCGACACTGCAGATGCATGTGCTAACGTACCAATGTAGATTCATCTCAAATTCAGTGAGAATGATCGTGCAAAGTTTTTCTCAGGCAAAGGCGAGGACCATTGTCCAATTGGCCAGTGTGCCTTCCTACTCCTAGGTGTGCAGCAAGACAAGGGATGGAAGAAACCCTGCGGAATCGTACTCGTGTCGGTGCAGGACGGCAGGTGGGTGTCGACAGAGAAAACCCCTCGGGAGCTCCCCTGGTCCAAGAGATGCTAGAAAGCTCGTCCGTTATACTGTTTTTGGTGCCAGGATCGTAATTTACTGCAGCAATAGATGTTCATTATTAGTGGAAGTATGGAAAAGGTCTACTTGCTACAGACTACATTGTGCCTTCTCAACCGTTTCCCGACGTTTTGAGAAAAGGCTGCTGGGACAAGGCAAAGTATCAGGTCATCTGCAGGCATGGCTACGTGGGTTGCGATGATTTCACCACCCACCAAAGGGATTCCTGCACTCTGGTTAAGTCGGAAAGTGTTCTATCACACCACTAATATCTCAAAGACCCAGAGAATCGATATCTGCGGATGATCAGTTGAAGCAAGATCGATCAGAACATCGCTTTTGTGGTTACACTATTTGTTCTGCGGCAAATCAGGCGATATTTGCGGTTGCGATGTTTGTCTCGCGCAAATCATACGGAATAATTTGCGATTGCGATGTTTGTCTGCAGCTGGCAGCAAATCGTGCGGAATTTGTGAGTCATGTTTGTTGGGCAGCAAACCACGCGAGATTTGTGAGCTATGCAATGCTTGTTTGTCTCTTTGTTTGTCAAAACTGTGACTTTTGAGTCGGAGCACATAATTACTGCAGTGGCAGTGCTGCAGCTCGACAGAGATAGTTGATGAATCGTGTAAGGCCCACTTGTTTACTTTCTCCACCAGCACCACAACTCAAAGCTCACCAGGGACGGACAACATGTTGCGAGCACTACTTGTCTTCGCATCAATTTGTTGAACTGGATGCAAGTCGTTCTGGCAAGTATGAAGCATTGGCCATCAACAGGATGTTTTACGCTGGAAACGGAACCTGGACTCGGCATCAATGCACAAGCTGTGAGCAACTTGCTTTATACATCGTCGCTCCCTTGGGATTGGAAGAAGTTTGCAAAAGAGCAGCTGCCCGATCATCTCAGAGACGGACTTAAGCAAACACTCCCACAGTTGATGTGCATGGCAGATGAATTTGCTTTGCTGCGCCGGAGAATAGGTATTACGTGCGTTCCTTCTCTTTTTCACGACACTGGTGCTAATCTGCCAACTGCAGATTCTCCTTTCATTGAAAGACGGCGATCGTTCATCCTTCTTCTCAGGAAGTGACCAGACTGTCTGTCCAAAGGGCGAGTGCGAATTTTACATACTCGGTGTGAAGCAAAAACACGGCTGGAGAAAGCCTTGCGGCCTCGTACTCGCGTCGCGTAAAAGTGTCGCAGGAGAAAGAAAGGATGACTATGCGGAGCTCCAATGGACTAAAAAAGGCTGTTAAAAATCCTTCTCATCATGTCCTGATGTTCTGTTCGAATTTTCATTTTATGCGTCTACACAGACTATAGTAGTCAGCATTTTTTAACTTTAGCTTCAGTAAACCCTCTAGCTGAAGATTAGGGGAATCTTTTGCCTTTCCAAAAGACAAAGCGTCAGGTGTTATGTTCTGACAGACTCGTGTATGGATTTTTTGACAATTGCGAGTGAAGTGACTGCAACAACTGCAAGATCGCGGCTGACAAATCGCAGCTTACCGTCAAGAAGCAAAGTGAAAGACGAGTCAAGACTCAAACACCACCTGCAGACAGACTATCGAGACTCACCGCTGAGGTCCCGGTAGTTTTTTTTTTGTTCTATTATTTTACATTCCTCCTCCTCTCAGGACTCTATGGCCTATATGGGAGCCCACCGAAGACTGCTTATCTTGCCGTGGGGAGAGAAACGCTGAGCGTGAAAATTCTCCCAGTCCAGCTTGCGCCGTAGCATGCTACGGATTGTGTGCTTTTGTTGTTGTACGCGAACTGGCCTAAGCCAACAGCTGTTTATAGAGCGGCCGACACCGTTACCGCGGTCCCGGTGGTTATTGTCAATATTTGTGTTTTGCTCGCGTGAGTCCCCGATGCTTTGTTTGAGACTGCGAATCGAACTCAAATACCTGTCGGATCGCGATCGGAAGAAAGCTCGCGCGGCTTCCGATTGTTAGCCCCTGATTAGCTGGGATCATTCATAATCTGTCGGATTCCCGAATCTGCTTGCAATAGAGCCCTCAAGACCACGATTTCCAGCATGCTGTGTTGTCCCGCCATTATCATGTCAACGCTCTTGCTTCAAGGAGCGCTAGCCGTAGAAAGGCACTGGCCAAAAAAAGGATGCTTCAAATTGACGACCACCGAGTTTGGAGACATTGCCGTCCATGCGGATGCCCTTTTCCACTATCTCGACACCACCACGCCTAAATGGGATTGGGCTCCCTGGAAGCGGGCTGAGCTTTTCGAGAAGGAGCTTCTCGCTACGCAACCAAATTTGATGTGCTCGTCAGAAGAGTTTAAGAGTGCAACATCGGAGCGCAGATTTTATGTTTGACAATCCCAATCTTTTGAATGTTTATCTGACCATGCGCTTGCAAATTCCTATTCAATGGTCTGAAGACTTCAGTCCAAAGTTTTTCACTGGCAGTCACAAGTGCGTGTCCAGCAAGTGTGCATTTTTGGTCATGGGAATCAGTCAACAAGATGGGTGGAGGAAACCGTGCGGTTTTATCTTCGCTACGCTGGACGATACTGGCTTCTGGAAAAAGACCGCCGACTCACCTCAACAGCTCAGCTGGAATAGGCACAAGTGTTGAGGGAGAGTGTGAAGTGTTTTGAAGAGGTCCGTGACAAGGTGAGAATTGCAATACAGCGAGAGAGTGATCGTCGAGAATTTCTAATTTTAATAGTCAGTGATCGTTTGGGCTTGTGCAAGATCTTGGGTGGATTCATTATGGCAAAGGCTGTGCGCACGTGATATCGTCCTAGTGAGCCCTGAGAGACAAGAGAACGCTGTTGAAAGCCTTCTCGGGAGAGATTGGACTGACAACCGTTTCAATCGAATGCTGTACGACGGAAAAATGCTAATTGGACTGTCCATGTTCATATGGCATCGAATCAAGGCGAGTTCCACTTCATGTCCACTTCATGATGGAGTGGAATATTGTCTGCGTCCAAAGAGTATGCTAGATAAGGGTCCAAGTGTGGTCAGGATTATGGGAACTCAGATACTTCTCTAACGAGCAGTTTCACCATTCGGTTATCTATATCGGCTACAGCCTCCAAATTCTTCACTCGTATTCTTGGCCAGATCCTTCGCCATTGAGATCCACCGAAATCGCTTGGAAGTTCGGGCTAGTTGCTTAGCAAGTTGTGTCACGTACGCGCTGCAGCTGCATATCTAACGCGCTCGCAAGTAGACCTCTACGTCTGTCTTAAACGATCAACATCCTTGGGCCTCGAATCAGCTGCCAACACCACAATAAAGAGTCTGGTCGCGGAGAGATTGTCAATATTTGTGCATTACTCGTAATGTTTGAGATTGCGGATCAATTTGAGGTGTTCATCGGCCGGCCGGACGCCGGTTGGATGCCGGTCGAATTTGCGAATGCGGCCAAACAAATGTCAACCCCTGGCCTCTCGTCATTGTATCAAGTCTGATGGTCCTCCCTGAAGCCTCGGATTCTCTTGCGATAGTGCGCTAGAGACCGGGAGGTCCGCTGTGCTCCGCGGTCTCGTCATTCTCATGTCAATATTCTTGCTTGCTTCAAGATGTGCTTGGCACGGAACAAAATAGGTCAAAGAAAGGCTGCTTGAAATTGGAAACGACCGAGTATGGAACGGTTGCCCTGCAGAAAAGGGCCGTTCTGAAGTCTTTTGAGAACAGCAATTGCCTTGAAATTCATTGACGGAGGATAAGATTGGCTTCCTTGCTACGGATAATATCTGAATTGTACCCAAGATGAATTCACACAGACAAAGCCAGACGACATTTCCTATGCTCTTTGACCCATATCTTCCGTTCGTTTACAGATTTCTGTGGATTGGTCTGCGCTTTTTCGCAATCAGTAGGGACCAGCAAGGTCGGTGGAACAAGTCATATGGCTTGAGTTCTGTTCAGCCGGACGAACATGAGGCTTGGAAGCAGACATTTGACTCACCCAAACAGCTCACATGGAGCACGCCAGACTGCTAATATAGAATGTCCGTTCGAGATCCGTGTGCCTGTCTGGGATGTGTGATGCGGTCAATGAATGGTATTCAAGTAGATTGCAATTGATAGTGCTCCGTTGCACTTGTGTAAGAGTCTCCGCGCATGAAAGGTGACTGACATTCCTGCAGCTATAGCTAGTCGCTCGTTGACTCAACTTGTACAATCGCCGCTATCCATCTCTCCCCACATCCAACACCACCAACCATGTACCTGCGCGCCATTCACGCAGAAGAATCGCTCGAGGCCCTCTTCGAGCTCATCAGACAGCATCCACTCGGTCTCTTCATCTCTCATCAACCCTCTGACAATGCCGCTTCTTTACAAGCGTCCCATATCCCCTGGGTGCTCGATGTAGATTCCTCGGCAGAAGGCGGCTTTGGTCGTCTCCGTGGCCATCTAGCGCGTGCCAATCCACAGGCCAAGGCGCTGCTCGAAACGACGCCCTCCGAAGAAGTGCTCGTCATGTTTACCATCCCGGCGCATCACTACATTACGCCAAAGTTTTACACGGAAACAAAGCCGACGACGGGCAAGGTGGTGCCGACATGGAACTATGCCGCTGTGCAAGTGTACGGCACCTTGCGCGTTTTTGGCGACAAGACGGAGGAGTCTGATGCGTTTCTGGATCGCCAGATTGCAGATTTGTCTGCGCAATGTGAGGCCAGTTTGGGTTACACAGGCGGCAAGACGGCGCCGGAACCTTGGCAAGTTTCCGACGCACCGGCCCCTTACACAGCCATCATGAAGCGCGCCATTGTCGGTGTTGAGATACAAATCACCAAGATTGGTGGCAAAAACAAGATGGGTCAAGAGTTACGGCCTGGTGATCGTGCAGGTCTCTTGGCGGGACTTGAAGCGATGGACACAGAGGTATCGGCTGAGCTCGCGGCAAGGACAAGGAAGCATGATCCGACCCAGTCTTCGAAATCTTGATCTGATCATCGCGGTAGATTTTTCACCCTCATGCTTTCGATGCCGTTTACCTATTGCCAGATGTATGTACTTTGATTGGTCATCTACGTGGCCATGCTCTGCGCACTCGCCCGCTTCTCTCTTCGCCGCGCCTCCAACTCTTCAATCTTGTTCAACTTCCAGCTACAGCCTTCCTCAAAGTCACACAAGCGACACTTGAAGGCTTCTTCAATCTCGACACCACGCGGCGCATGCTCACCGCGCCACCAGCCAAGGACCTGTCTCATTTGATCCGCTTGCCAACCGTCATCGGCTTGAAATGCAACGCGTGTGATGCGTTTTGACGTCTTTTGATGGATATAGTCGATATAGAGTTGACTGCCGAGTTGCGCTTGCACGCGCTTGAGTTTGGGTAGAAGTGCCTGCCAGAGTCCATCAAGTGTGTTGAGCTCTGACAGCGCGCCGAGGCTGTCTTGCGAAAAGCTGTCGAGGAGTTGCATCGATTGAGCCAAGAACGCATCTGAAAAGACTTGCACGCCTTGCAACTTGTCGCGTGCGAGCAAGTCTGCAAAGTCAAAGTCGGCCATGTCGCGCAGGAGTGTACGATAGAGCATGAGTTGCAACTTTGCCTGGCCGACTTGGCTCTCTGAAGGGGCGGTATTCGAGACGCGCGTCTTGGCGTCGCTGAGACTGATTTCTCGTTGCGTGGTCGACTGACTTGCTGCAAAGAAACCATCCATGAGTTGACGCTCTTGCGAGACGGGCGCCTCTTCTTTGGCAACGAGCTCATCAATCACGCCTTTGATGTGGATGCCATCGATTGTACCAAAGACGTGCAACTCGCGTGTCAGGTTGCCTGTTTCGAGCTCAAGCAGGCCGGTGTACAACTTGAGTAGCTGTAATCCGAGCTTCTCTTCCTTGATTGTCTTGCTCACCTCGAACGGCACAACCTGGTGCACTTCAAGCTCGAGTGCCGCATGGATCTTGGTGCCGCGCTTCATAGCTGGCGTAAGTCGTTTCTTGCCCGTCTTTTCAAGTGCATATTGGAATTGCAACTCGCACCATGCTGGTGCCACAAGATCTGACACAGAGAGGTGCTTGTATTTGGATCGGAAGCGCTGCAAGGGTGGCAAATTGATCTCTTGGCGAATCTGTTCAATCTCGAGCACTTCTTGTCGTGTTACTTTGCCGTCTAGCTGTTAGTCTTGGAGCACATCGCAGCTGAAGCACGCACGGACCTGTCTGATGGATGCCGTCCTCGCTAGTCCGAGCGGGGAGCAAGAGACCTTCCTGCTGCTCGGCCACAAGGATCTCTGCAGAGGCGATAATGAGCGGAAGCTGTCCATGTTCCGCATCCAGCTTAAATAAGCCCTGTTCGTGGCTGTCCATGAGGTCATGGAGTTCGCCATCGCTAAAATCAAAGCTGTAGTTTGTGAGCGATGTTGGAGAGTGGTTTTGCATGAACAATAGGTTTATATACTAGTCATGAATATATAGATGAAGCAAGAGTACTAGCTTAGGTTAGCTTAGCATAGCATAGCATAGATTGTAGCTTTAGAGCAGAAGTAGCTGATGTCGTTGTTCTACATGTTTGTGATCATGAGTCCATTTCAGTCGTTGCTCGCTCTCCCCTCTTTCTCTCTTTCTCGCGGCATAACTTACTTTAGCACGCCTAGAGTCTTCCAACGAGACGCAACAACGAAATACCTCCCAAATCAAAAGAGAAAAACGCATCCATCAATCAGGCCCCTCGCCTAGATCAAGCGGCCCTTCCCTTCAAGTGTGCGCGCCTGTATCGCATGACCAGCAGCTTGTTACTAGGCCCAATCTCTCGTTAGCGCTCCTCACCTAACCATCACAACACGCACCAAACAAGTGCTTTGCCCAGCCTCGTCCCCAAAATATTGCAAAGAAAAAAGGGCCCTTTCGCGAATAGTACCCTCTGGCGAACAAGTCTCTCTCTTTTGGTGCTTGCGCATGCCTGGTCAGAGGCTTAGATGACCACTGCTGCCTCGCGACACTTACCTGCCCAACAGCAACAAAACGTAGACGACCAACCGAAAGAAGGGCTGAGTTCTTGGTGGGCGCGCTTCAAATCTCGGCCGCATAACAAGAAGGAGGAACTCGGCAATAAGGGTAAGCAAGACGCTTTCCATCTTGAAGAGCGCCCTTGTGCTAACGAGCGCTTTCCTTTAGGCATCTTTGGCGTGCCGCTCCATCATAGTATCCAGTATGCCAACGTCGCCATCTCACTTTACAACGATCAGGGACAACCATTCATCTACGGCTATATTCCTATTGTCGTCGCCAAGTGCGGCCTTTTCCTCAAAGAGCACGCGACCGAAGTCGAAGGCATCTTTCGCTTGAGCGGCAGCGCCAAACGCATCAAGGAGCTACAGGAAGTGTTTGACCTGCCGCCCAAGTACGGCAAGCAACACGAATGGCACACCTATACCGTACATGACGCCGCCAACGTCTTGCGTCGGTACCTCAATCACCTGCCGGACCCCATCATCCCTACAGATTGGTATGATTCCGTCCGTGAACCGATCCGCAACGCCTGGCCACTCGAACGCGCCATCCCGCGCATGCAACAGCTTGTCTCTTCCTTGCCACCTGTCAATCGCCAGCTGCTGCTCTATATTCTCGATTTGCTCGCCGTGTTTGCCTCCAAGGCGGAACTCAACCGCATGACGAGTGAGAACCTCAGCGCCATCTTTCAACCGGGTGTCTTGTCACACCCACGCGACGACATGGCGCCGCAGGAGTATCATCTCTCGCAAAAGGTGCTTGTCTTTCTGATCGATAATCAGGCGCATTTCCTACTCGACATGTGTCCACCGACGGGACCTACAGGACTTATGGGTATACAACAACCGGCGACTGATGCAAATGCCGCTGGTGCATCAGGACCACCGCCCACAAAACGCGGCCATCTTTTGCGTCGCAAAACGCTGAATGCCCCACGGCGTTCGTTTTCCCTCAGAACGCCGAAATCAGACGAAGGCAGCATCACTGGCTTATCACGCACCGGCACGCCTGCTTCGGCAGGGGATGGCCGTCTGACGCCCATGCCGAGTTCAAACCTGACTCAAGGTGCGACTGTCTCTCGGTCGAATACGATGCCGTCTAAGCGTCATCCGCCCATTGCGACACCTGTAGGAGCAACAGGCCAGCAGCAGCGACACATGGACGGACCACGGTACGTCTCGGCGCCGCTGCCGAATCGCGCGCCAGCGCAGTCACCTGTCGTGCCTTTGGCGAGCACAGAAAATCACGCGCCGTCCGCGTTGCCGCTGATCCCGTCTGGTGCTTCACTAAAAAGTCCTGGATCGTCACGTACAAGTCTTCGATTGCAGGCTGAGGAGCCGGTAGCAAGAACAAATGCTGTCAATTCGCATGCGCCGCCTCACCCGTTGAGTGAAGGACGTCGATCGCGTCGATCGAGTCAAACGTCTTCTCTACGCGGCGATGGCGACTTTAGTATCCTCAGCGGTCGTCGTCTCGGAACTCCATCAACCGAATCGGTGCTCGCCATGGATGCCGCCTCTGCCTCGATCTCTGGCTCTGCTGCACTACCCATTGCACGCGCACGCGACTCGCTCGGTGCTCAATTCTCATCCTCGTCCCTCGGGCGCACTTCGCAAACAAGCGGTGGGAAATCCTCAGTGGAACCGCCGTTGACGGGTAGTAGCGCTGGCACCCAGCCAAAGCACTCGAGTAGTCCCGGCAAGTTCTCCAACTTTTTCAAACGCAGGACGCGCTTGGGCAAGGAGGAGATGTTGAGCCCGAGTAGCGAAAGTGGACCGAGTCTGCGCAACCTCGATGATTGAGGCAATACGCATGTCTGCGAAGAGAGCAGTCGAGAACAGACGTCTACTGTCCAAAAAAGACGCATACACGCCGGAAAGGCACCAAAAACACACAAAGGCCCCCCATGTTGCCTACTTCACCACACTCGCTTCGATTTGACCGCACGTCACCCTTTGGAATCACTATTTGTTGGCTCCATCACTCAGACGAGGCTCCCGTACCACTGCTGCTTACCTGACACTCGTTCTTTCTTTTCGCCTTTTCTTCATAACTCTTCTTGATAGCTCATCATTTAATTGGATCTTGTTGTGATCACTTATCCTTCTATGTACATGTATAAGTACTTGTAGATTGAACCAAGACACTCAAGACAACTGACTACGTAATGCGTCCGACGCGATGCGCCTCTACAGCACTCTTGCGCATCACCGTATTGCTTGTGCTGCATTTGCTAGGCAGCTGTGCTCTTGGGTCGTATCCACAGGCGCTTCAGCCGCTCAATAGACTCGTAAGGCAGCTCCAGGGAGCATTCCAGACGGCTGACACGCTCGACAGTTCCAGCCAGCAGCACAAGCGCTGAGCCTACACGATGCAGCACTCAAAGCTGCCCACGAGTTTGAGAGGCAGGTCCAGCTTGGCAAGCGACAGGAAGCAGCGTCTGCTGCAGCGGCGACAGCAACCGCAACAGCGAGCAATCGGACGAGTACGCCAATCAGCAGCGAAACGACGGCCGACACAGCTGTCAGTGCCGCGACGTTGATGACAAGCTCTACACTAGCAGAGGACGGGACTGTCGGAAGTGTGGAGGCACAGAGTCGGACTGCGCAGCGTGCGAGCAGCTTAACGCCATCGACGTCTGTCAGCACCACAGAGTCTTCTAGCAGCATCGCCTTGTCATCCTCGACGTTGTCATCCATGACCATGACCGTCGTCGTAAGCGGTACGAGACCAAGTCACAGCGACTTGCCGGAGCAAGACACGGATGGTAACGCAGCCATCTCGACTCGCGACGACAGCACACCGACCCTTGCAGGCATCCTCGAGACCTTTTCGACATCGCCATCAGGCAAGCATGCCTCTGCCATCACTAGTACAGTCATGGTCATCCTTGCTGGCGCATCAGGCAGACCACGCACCTTGACCTCGCGCATCATCTTGTGGGTCGCAACAGTCACACCATCGCCAGGCGGTCCCGTCTTGCAGTCTTTTGGCAGTGTGGACAATCAGCCAACAGCCGGGCTCTACATCGCTGGCATCTTGTCGGTCCTCTTTATCGGTGGGGCCTTCTTCTAACATCACGGCACCTTTAGATGGTCTTCCTTTCTTATTCTTCAGACTTGCTTGGCACCAGCCGGCGCACATAGGCAGCTTAAACGAGACTCATTCCTCGTCAATATCCCAAACTTCGAGCGTCTGTGAACGAGCTTGTCGTCCACCGCGCGCTTTTCGTCCATTCGAGCGTGGCGATGTGAGCGTGAAACTGACTGGCGCTGGCACTGAGAGTTGAGTATCACCAATATCATCTTCCTCAGAGTCTGTTTCACTCGAGCTAGACGACACCTCGGACGTGCCATCTTCAGTTGCAGCTGCAATAAAAATACTCGCCTTTGTTGGCTTGTCATTGCCCCAAGCCTCTAAATCAATCAACACAGGACTAGGCTGCGGAGGCTGCTGACCATCAACCGTTGCATCGCTACGCTTCTGCAGCTTCTTTTGCTTCTGCCATGGCTTTTGCTTCTCGCGCACATTCCAACGCAGATTGCGACTGACACTCTCAACCCATTCGAGGGGTCCCTCATGCGCCTTGAGCACGGTCGGGACAGGATAGCAACTAGCAACAATCGAGACAGCATCGCCTGCGTGTAGCGCAACACGCGATCGTCCATCAAAGCTGACAAAGGCCGAAGCACGACTACTGCGTGGCACCACAACACGAATGTGCATTGTATCGGGCAGCAAGATGGGTCGAAAGGAGAGGGTATGCGGACAGACAGGCGTACAAAGCAAGGCTGAGATTTCTGGATGCACGAGCGAGCCGCCGGCAGACAGCGAGTAGGCTGTGGATCCCGTCGGCGTTGAGAGAATGAGGCCGTCTGCTTGAACAACGGTCAAGAGATGTTCGTCGCCCCAGAGTTCGAGGTTCGAGATAAAGGGCGATGTGCCACGATCGACCACCAGCTCATTCAAGACTTGAAACGACTGGTCCGGTGTTGAAAAGTCAGCACTGTCGACAACAGGACTGCTGGCGGTACTGCTTCGCGCCGTTGCCGAATTGGACAAGCTGTCTTGACGAGAGCGTCGACGGACGTGTTTATGCACCGTACAGGTAAAGCGCATGCGCAAATTGACGCGCATGCCATCATCCAAGATGCGATTCAAGTCGGCCTTGAAGCCTGAAAAGTCAAAATTGGTGAGAAAGCCAAGACTGCCGAGGGCAAAGGAGAGAATGGGCGGCACACGTTCCTGAAAGAGCCAAGAGGCAAAGAGTACGGTGCCATCGCCGCCAAGGGTAATGACCAAATCAAATAGTTCTGGGTCTAATCTGCAGAGTTCGGGTGTCCAGTAGCGCAACATGCCCCTGCCAGCAGCATCAAAGGGCAACGACGCCAAGAGACCTTTTGTATCAAACCGCGGCGAGTGTTCCAACTTGCTGTCAACAAAGACGGTCACGCCGTGGTCTTTGCCATATCGCGGCGTCGCCAGCAGCCACTGCGCCAGTACGCGCGTCAGCAAGATACACTCATTATCGCGCGCCTTTGTCAAAACCATGATACGGTCCACAGACTTGCGAATCGTCGTGCGTGAAATCTGTCGCGCCACCTCACGCACGCCTGTAGCCGTCTGAACGAGTGACCGATGACTGATGCGATCCGCCTGGATCTCTTCCATGACGCGCGCCAAGTTGACGCAGGAAGCGAAGCGGTTGTGTAGGTAGCAGGGTGATTTGAGGTCATCCGCTTCACCGAGCGACAAATGCGCCATATGGGCAGCGGCTAGCATGGGGCTCGTGGGTGTCTCTGCTGGCCGGCCTGAGCCTGGGCTTGGCTGGCATGGGCCGGCGCAGTTAGCGCAGACGGGGCCGGCGGCCTTGATTGAGTTTGTATGGGCGCCGTCGTGTTGCACCATGAGATGTAATGCAGTTGGACCTGCAGTGTCCATGGCGCTGATGCTAGCTACTGCGGTGTCTAGGGCGCTACCAGGCCGTAAAAGCCATGGGATCCGTGGTTGAGGGCTGACAAATGATGCACGGTCGGTTTGAGATGGCCGTTTGCGGTTGCGCGTCTAAATTGAATTTGTTGAGTCACGGCCGCCGAGGCAGGCTGACTGAGATTACAGCGAGCACAATCAGATCTGCTATGGAACGGGGGGTCTTGCTTGAAGGTACCCAGATCTTACGAAGCTCAACTTCATGCAGCGCTCATCAGCTCCCGCTCAAAGGACTCTGATAATTTGTCGAGCAAGCCAAATTCAGGCACCTGCTCCTCGCCTGCCTCTCGATGGTGACGATAAAGTCGAAAGATAAACGCATGTTCACCAAGCACGCTGCCATAGCTATGATCACGCTGCACGAGGCGACGATGCATCAGTAGATGCATATGGTCTAGTGAGTCAGCACAGGCCAGACTTGTCCGAGCAGACTTGCAAATCTTGGCAACATCCAAATTCAATACGTCCACGTCCGACTTGACTGCAAGCATCTGTCGCACAGCTGGGTCGGTCGTTTGCGTAGTCTGCGTCATGGCGAGCCGCGTCAACTCATCTAGAAAGACGTCGAGTGAAGGGGCCACCACTTGATTCGGCAGCTGCACGAGGCGTGCATGGTAGGCTGCATAGTCATCATCCTTGGACATCAACGCGGCAAGTGCATCAAGTGATGTCTTTGACGCAACGTCCCAAGTCGCTGTTGCTGGTCCAATGTGAGGAAAGGGAAAGGCTTCTTCAGGCGCTTCGCAAAAGAAGGCGGATGTACTTGGCTTGCAAAGTCCGCGTGCAATGCAAAAGAGTGAGTTGAAATCGGCACAGAAGAGGAGTTCATCGCAAAGTTGCAAGAGGTGTCGCAAGACCTGCAGACGCTCTTCGACAGGCGCCTCTTGTAGCGCTCGCTCAGCCTAAACGTCAGCCATCATCAAAGCTTGGCAAACCTACCCAATGCTCAAGCAGCACGTTACGCCGAAGCATATCCTTGAGCGTCTTGAGACGCGGTGAGATGCCGTTATATGAGATGCGACCAGCTTTGCGCACGCAGTAGCGAATCGTCTCAACCGTTAAGACCGAGTCCAATAAAAGCAAACTCGACGCCATGAGGTATTCTGCCAAGGTGCTGGGCTCAAAGGGATCTGCCAAAGATCGAGACATGCACAAAGATTCTTGTTGCTGTGGATGTAAGACTGCAAGCTGCGACTCGAACGAGAGCGCGCGCTGTCGTTCTTGCGTCTGCTGCGTTTCCTGCTGCTCGTCCAGTCCTGCGGCGACGATACGCTGCAAGTGCACGCTGAGGGCGCGCTCGAGTGCATCGGCTGCATGATGAAAGCTCGTCTGTTGCACCTCGCTGCAAAATAACAAGCACGCATCCGACAAGGTTTCCGAGTGGCAAAAATCTTGCGGTTGCAACAACACCCAGCGTAAGAGTAGGTCGAGTGCCTGTTCAGCTTGAAAGGTGGCTTGCATATGTCCTTGACCTTGCCAAAAGTATCGCGTCAAGCTGTAGAAGAAGCTCAAGTCGCTTTGGAAGAGCGCGTGGTAGTGAATCAAGAGCGAAATAAGCGCATCTTCTGTCGTTTGCGAAGGCGCGCCACTCGCATCTGATGAGGTGAACGAGTCTGCATGCGCAAGCCAACTAGCCAAAAGCTGTTCGAGTGGTCCGACCGTCAGGGGTCCCTGTACTGCCGGTATTGCGAGTGCAAGCGGCGACAAGGGCAATGACGCCGAGACGGGCGTACTCTCTGCAGCGATGACGGATGACGCCGACTGCGTACTCGGTCGCGACCCACACAGACCCGATGCATTGCTACTAAACGTCGGTCGTGCCTGTCGTTTCCGTGTAAAGAGCCTGCGTAATTTAGACGATGCTGTGGTGCTATTGCTATCCCGATGCGTCTGCTTTTGCACGGCACTTGGCGAGCGGTGGTTGCCTGAAGCGGAGGCGGTCGCTGAAGCATGCGTTTCGTCGCCACCCGAGTCGGTGTCACTTTCGAATACACTGACTTCTGAATCAGGTGAGCGGTAAAGAGTCGGTCGTGCGGCATGCGAGGAAGACAAGGGTGAGCGCATTGCGAGGGGCGAGCCAAGCGAGATGGATGGATGACGCGAGCCAGCGGGCGTTGAGCGAGCGTGCGCAATGGGTGGTAGGGCATCTTGACCATAGTAGCGATGGAGACCCGGCGAGGGACTGACAGTTTCTAGAGCGCGCGTCAGCCAGTTGTGCTTGTGATGAGCAACAATAGAAGAGAAACATACGCTTGCGGAGTTCACCAAACGTTTTGCGACGACCTGGAGCGGGTCTAGCAGGCTTCTCAACTCGATTGACTGTCTTTAAGGCATCTTGAATCTCAAGTGCAAACGGGTCTTCATCCGGCGCGCTACGGCTTGAGCTGCGTGATTGCAAAGCAGAATGTGGCGTGCTACAGCAAGAGCGTGTGCGTCCGGTGACTGGCTCACCTGAATTGAGTATCAACAGGCGCGGCTTTCGTAACTTGTTGCGAGACTGTGTCAGCGTCTTTGCCGAGGCATGCAAGGCACTAGGCGTTGTTTGCACGAGTCCATGACGCGGTGAGGACGCATGTAGGTCAAAGCAAAAAGGTGAGCTAGCACCGGTCTCTGAAAAGCTAGCCTCGCGGTCGCTGCCAATAGGGCTCGTTGTGTCTGGGAAGAAGCCAACAGAGGGCAGTGTCGGCGAATAGTGCGAGGGGCTAAAGATGTGGTCTGGCGACGTAGGTGCGCGTGGCGAGACTTGCGAGGAGGGTGCTGTGGCGACTGCACGCGCGTTGAAGCCTGGCGTCTCGAAGCGTGGCGGTGTCGGGTTGCTTGCATAGCGCAAAGACACGCGCGACGCTGGCGTTCTTGGCAAGGAAGGCGATGCTGTGTCCGTGACGGTGGATGCCGCGCGTAGGACAAGGTCTGACCAGCTTTCGGAAGGCGATATGGCGCGTTCAATGGGAGGAAGCAGGACGAGACTTGGCCTCGCTCGGTGCGTCTTGGGTTGTGGATGTTGAAGCTCGACATGTGCTTGGATCGATGGGGTGTTGTCGTGCGTAGACTGGGTCGACATGATCTAGGGGTGAGCTGAGTAAGTGGTGTGGTAGCATGAAGGAGAGAGGCATGCGATGGAAGCAGGTGTCTTGGGCACAGAACAGCCTCGTCCAAGGACAGTATCAGCCACGAGAGGCAATCCTGTATCGTCAGCACGGATCAGGGCTCAAGCCTGGCATGAACAGTATCAGAGCGCGGTCAGTCAAGGACTAGACATAGACTGAGCAGGGAAGCGTTCATTTGATTATAATAAAGAGCTAGTGATACAGAGAGCAAAGCTCAGAATGGCATTGCCAGGCTCTGCAAGAATGAGCCAGGTGAAGAGTGCGGAAAGCATAATGGATGAATGCCAGCGCTTGCATGTCGTGTCATGATCGTAGTCGAGTAAAAGTGAATGAAAGGTGCTCCCTTTGCCCATACAAGCGTGTATGGACAGCAATGAGACTTGAATGAGGTCCACTGACATGCCACTAGAGCCCAGCAAGCTCATCACTGAGCCGGGCCATCTCAATATTGCCCAAATGGTTCGACAGCTGACTCAAGTCGAGTTGCTGGTGCTGGAAGCCAAAGTGTGGCAAGTTTGTGCTTGAACTTCTGCTGCTCGTACAAGTACTGCTAGGGCCACTTGTCTGCATACCAAATTGGAAGCCGGCCTCTTCTTGAAAGGAGCAGTTGGGGGTATTGTAATGTTGTTGGGCTGTCCGGGCAGGGGCCGGGATGTCTTTGGGTGGTGACCGGCTGAGACTCATGTTGCTGAACACGTCTTGCTAATAGAGCTGATTGCTTGTATGTCTAGAGAGAGTCTAGCTTGATGGATAGCCTGAAATATAGCAGAAGCAGGAGCTGTCGGCCCTTGATATATTTCTCTATTTCTTGTTTTCGCCCCGCAATTCTTTGATTTTCACTTCTTCCCCTAAAGAGCCGCGGCGGGATGGCATCACCATTTGTCAATCCAGCGTCGCCTCCTCTTCGGTCCTTTTCCTCTTCGTCTTGCCCTACCGGATAATCTGGCAGGGGGGCAATTGCGCAAGCACATGCAAACACAAGTCGCTCTCTTTGCTCGTGATCACCAGACTAGACACTGTAGTGACTCCTGAGTGTACTGCACACTCGCCTATCTCTGCGACCGCCTTTTACCGGCTGCGGCCGCAATGTCCGTAAGCGTTAACACTCCAGGCCGCCGGTATCGCATCACTATAGCTATGCATATGGCTCACACAGTGTCAACCGGGAGCCAGGCAGAACGCCTGGATATATAGGCTTATGCCCATTGGTATTGTCATTACCTATACGCACCAAAAAGGGTCCATGCTCGGCAGCTGAACAGCTACTACTCAATGTGCCTTCCGACTTGACCCGACCAAGCTTAAGGCAAGTAAGCAAGCACATGTGAATTCTTTCGCTTTTTCCGGGGTGAGAGCGAGCGGCCGCAACTTTGGAAGAGCAGATCTCGAGATTAGCCTGCTAACAGCTGTGGAGAAATCTACTACTGCTACAGCTATCTTGGCCTACACAGGCTACACTTGCTGCAGTTGGGGCCGCTGGACTCTATGCGACCTGAACGACCTCAACGAGATAGAGAGTAGGATTAACGGCTGTCGTTTAGCCTTGCTTCTTGCTAGATCAAAGAGCGAGATCTACATGATCGTCTCTTGTGCACTGGTCCTCAGCGTTAGCAACGCTGTCCGACACGTAGAAGCCAAGCTCGAGCTCGACTGGGCGTCTCCTCACGTGCACGGTGCACCTGAGCCGTAGATTCGCGAGCACCCGGTGATCGTGCATGACTGCAAGGCGAATCGCATAGCACAAGACAAAGATAGATTCGGAAGGATGAACCTTGACTACTATGAGAGATACGGAAGAAGAAGAAAGAGACAAAAGCGCAAGCACAAAAGTAAAAAGTAGAGGGGCAAAAAGAGGATGATTGTTGTGACAGGGTGAGATGTTTTCCTTGATGGTATTGATTGAGAGGCAGCATTAGTGTTGGAAAGGGGAAGAGAAACCAAAGAGGTAGAGCAACAGCCGGGTCATTTGAACAACAGTCCAGCATCCATTAGTGCGCATTTGCCAAGTAACAAGCATGAACAGTGCACCTCTCGGCTGCACTCATCTTCTTTACGCTTGCGAGCTTCAGAGACAGCTCAGAGCAAACCGACTTCGCGCAGGTTGGTCTGCACAATAATGTCGTTGACGGCCGCCATGACAAACTTGATTTGCTGCGTGTCGGTGGCACAGGTAAAGTGCGTATAGACTTGCTTGACATCACTTTGGTTGAGCGAGACGAATCGGTTGAGAATGTAATCGCATGCGGCATTGTACTCTTCGCCACCTTCGTAGTCTGGAAAGTAATTCTTCATAGGCGACACTTGCAACTTCTCCTTGAATCGATCAATCTTGTTGAGGAAGAGAATGATACTCGTCTTGACAAACCACCGTGAATTGCAAATCGAGTCAAACAAGGTCAACGCTTCTTGCATCCGGTTGACCGTTTCGTCTTCCATCAAGAGTTGGTCATACTCGGAAATCGCAACGAGAAAGAGGATCGTCGTGACGTTTTCAAAGCAGTGGATCCATTTTTTACGCTCGGATCGCTGGCCGCCGACATCAAACATGCGGTAGGTCAACTCGCCAATGATAAAAGTCGTTTCTGTGATACCGGTCGTCTTGACACGCGACCGGAGCACGTCTTGGTCGGTCGGGAGGTAATCTGCAGCTGCGATGCGATCAATCGAATCAAAGTAGCTATCATTAGCATTGCATCGCCGGTGGGTAAAAAGGAACGTACTATTGCGCCGAATCGTTGAGTTGAAACTCGCGCGATCGTTGAAAGCACATTTGAATACCGGGGTCGAGCCAAAGCGACTTGACGGCGGTGCCGACTTCCGGTGCGAGATGATCTCCTTCAATCTGGTTGGGTTGCATAAAGACCGTTTGCACATGATACTCATTGCGTGGATCAGCCAACGCGAGCTCCATACTCTCCATGGCTTCAAGAATCACGCGCATCGATTGGACGGTGTTGGAATAGATGATTTCCTTAAAAGACTCGCGTTCATCGGCGCTGTAGCCGCCTTCATTGATGAGCTTCATTTGCTTCAAAATGGTTGATTTGCCAGACTCGCCGGCGCCTGTTGTTAGCGCTCATCCATGAAATTGCCAATGGGGTCATCTACCGAGTAGGAGCATCTTGATTTCATTCCGCATGAGCATGCGGTCCTTTTTGATTTGTGTTTCAATCTCATCGTTGCGCGCCTTGCCTTGGTTAGGCGCTTCAGAAGAAGAGCCGCATCCCATGTTGAGAGATCTGATTTTGTGGAAGCGTGTGTGCTAGTGAGTATCGGACGGGGGTTTGTCGCTCTTTCAAAAAGACTGACAAAGCAGGTTTGAAGGCCGACTAGGATGCAGATGCAGTCGTCGACGGTACAGATCAAGGACCTTGGTCGAGGCTATGCTAGAGATGCAAACAGATGGTTGCGCAGATGCGAGGCCGGTTGGAGTCGATGCGTTCGTCGGGAGTGAAGCGCACAAGAGGAGATTTGTGCGGTTCTTTGTCGGATCCTGTCGAGTCGATTTGTTTGTCGCTCCTTGGACGGTCGAATAGGACAGGAGAGCTTTTGCGAGACTGTTTTGGAGAGCCTAGGCAATTACACTAGGTTTTGGTTTAGGTCGTTGTGGTAGAAAGGCGGATGTTCGGGCCGGGTTTTTGAGAGGGCCTGTTGCTTGTTTATGTAGAAGTAGATGTCGAAGCAGCGAGGGCCTTTGTCTCTATTACACTGGGGTGCGCAAGAGCAGTATCTAGTATCTAGTATCTAGACTAGATAGATCGAGTGTGTCAGAGGGAGTCAGAGGGAGGAGAAGGAGAAGCCGTGGCAGGTTGGTAGCAGCAGGAGCGACGACGGGAGAGCAACGGACCCTGGCCCTGGTCTGCCTGGCCCTTGGAATGACTGACTACCTAGGAAAATGGGCTCAACCGGAGAAGGCTCAAACGGATGGCTGGATCGAGCAGCAGGAGCAGGAGCAGCCAGCACCTGGGGCAGCAGAAGGAAAGGAAGCAACAGCTGTCAGGAGGACAGAGCACGTGCATCCAAATACCACGCGAGATGGCAAATTTCCTCTTTGGGAAACTCAGATGGCAGCAAGAATTAAGACTCAACTTGCACTTACCTAGGTACTGACAGTGAATGGTTATTGTACATGACCGGCAGCTGTGTACATGCATAACGACAAGTTGATCACTACTGCTTGGCAAAAAACGCACGCACATGATCAGCCGTCACAATCTCACCTTGCTCAGCCAACGGCCTCAAACAACGCGTCAGGTGTTCTTTAAGCCGGTTGAATTGCAAAACACCTTCAATCGCCTTGTCGCGCGGCATACGATCGAGTGTTTCCGCCATGGCGCGTGTGCCGGCCTCATAGACACTTTCAGCATCCTCGTCACCTTCATCCACGGGCGGATCATAGACTTCTTCCTCTTCTTGCAGGAATGGATAGGGTGCTGCGCGTCGCACGCAGGTTGAGCAGGCGCAAAGAGCCAGGCGGAACGATTCTTGCAGAAAGAGCGACCGGACTTGAAAGGGGTCTGTGTTGGGCAGACTTGTCCATCGACAGTGCTCTCGCTCTTCTCTCGTCTCTGGCGATGCCTCTGTTTTGAGCCGTTTGGCTGGCCGTTCATCTTCCTCTTCCTGTGCCTGTTGAAGCTCATCCTTGACTTCTTCTACCAACGGCGGTGCACGCGCGTCAAAGCCAATTTGTCCCACATACCGCTGGAGCCAGGCCATCTCCGCAACACACGTCCGGCAGATAAACTGATCAAACAACGCCTCGTCCGGCAAGTTCTCCTTTGCCTTGATGCATCCATCGTGAAACCAGTCTTCGCATTGTAAGCACTGAAACATCGTCCTGCTCTCCTTTTCAGGGTCATAGGCCACTTGACACCAGCAAAACAAGCCAGCGTAATTTTGATTGTAGCGATTTTCTGTATTGACAGGACGACGCGCCTTGAGCAGTGTACAGGGTGCTGCTGCATGGACACGGGCACTACCGCAGTCACAGCGGAAATGACGCTTATTAAAGAGTTCCACGAGTTCGTGGTCGCCGTGGCAAGCGATGGAGCAGGCATAACAGACGCCGCCGCGCTGTACAGTCTCATGCAAAGCTACAGGCCCTGTGACTGTTTCAGCAGCCTGATCATCATCAGCAGCAGCAGCAGGCCCGCACGTCAGGCACGCAAAGACTTGTTGTTTTACATAGCCCTCCTCCAACGAACAGGCAGAAAAGTCATAGGGAAAGAGCTCGCGCGCTTCTTTATCGAGCGCATCTTGCTGTTTGAGATAGTCTTGCAAGCTTTCTGCTGCTTCCATAAGAAGGCTTCGATGATGACTTGACACGGCTAGCTATAGCAGTAGTGTGCTGCAGGTAAATTCGCGCTTCAATTTAAATTCGCGACTTGCTCCAACAACCACCACTCGATAGAAGATGTCGCGTCCAGTCAAGAGAACACGCGATGCAGACGCAGATGCAGCAGATGGACCGGCTCCCGAGATGAGCTCACAGGCCGGGTCTTCTCTACCGCCGGTATCAACTCTAACGCTTCTGTGGCAATGCTAACGTACTAGAGCAGTCCGCCCATGCCATTCAGTGATTTCGGCGATGAAGAAGAGCCCTGGCAACGTGATGAAGTGCAGGATCTACCAGAAGAAGAAGACGGAGAGGGTATCTATTCGACTTTGCCGCCTTTAGCTAATAAAAGACCTGTTTGGCCCCAACATGGAACGCGACTATGCCGGCAACGATGAACAAGACGCGTACGATCCAGACGATATTGATGATGTCGGAGACTATGGCGATCTCAGTGCCGCCGAACGTCGTGCCGTCGACGCGCGGCTCGCCCGGCGTGACCGTGAACTCGCGCGCGAATCCGGCCGACGTCCTGCCGCCTTTCTCGATGGCAGTGATGATGAAGAGATGGACTTGACCACGACGCGTCGACGACGCCATCAGTATGATGAAGACCCCGATCAGGATGGTGACTTGATGGATGAAGACATGTCGAGCGAGGCGATTGCCGACGTCAAGGCGGATTCCGTCGCCGAATGGGTTTCGGTTGATCAAGTGCGACGCGCCATTGCGCGTGAATTTAAAAAGTTCTTGCTCGAGTATACAGACGAGCAAGGCACCTCAGTCTATGGACAACGTATTCGTACGTTGGGTGAAGTCAACTCTGAAAGTCTCGAGGTGTCTTATGCGCATTTGGCTGAAGCAAGAGGAACGCTTGCATTGTTCCTGGCCACCGCGCCGGAAGAGATGCTCAAGATTCTCGACCTCGTGGCTATGGAGGCAACCTTGCTTTTCTACCCAGACTATGAGCGGATTCACGCTGAGATCCACGTTCGTGTTACTGATCTGCCAAAGACGCATACCCTGCGTGAACTACGACAGGTGCACCTGAATGGTCTCGTCAAGGTCTCCGGTGTCGTCACGCGTCGTTCAGGCGTCAATCCACAACTCAAATACGTCAAGTTTGATTGTCTCAAGTGTGGCACGATCCTTGGACCGTTTTTCCAAGACGCCGTCTCAGAGACGCGCATCAGCTACTGCGAGAATTGCCAGAGTCGGGGACCCTTCAATATCAACTCTGAAAAGACCGTCTACCGCAACTACCAGAACTTGATTTTGCAAGAGTCGCCTGGAACGGTGCCGGCTGGTCGATTGCCGCGCAACCGTAAAGTCATTCTCCTCTGGGATCTCGTCGATGCCGCCAAGCCGGGCGAGGAGATTGAAATTACGGGCATCTACCGTAATCAGTTTGACGCCTCGCTCAACAGCAAGAATGGCTTTCCTGTGTTTAGCACCATCATCGAGGCCAACCACGTCAACAAGGCACACGACCAATTTGCCGCGTTCCGGCTTTCGGAGCAGGATGAGAAGAGTATCCGGGCGCTGTCGAAAGATCCGCAAATCATTCAGCGCATCATCTCGTCGATTGCGCCATCCATCTATGGACACCGTGACATTAAAACTGCCATTGCGCTGTCGCTGTTTGGCGGCGTGCCAAAGGACATCAACGGCAAGCACCGCATCCGTGGAGACATCAACTTGTTACTGCTCGGCGATCCAGGCACAGCCAAGTCGCAATTTCTCAAATATGTCGAAAAGACAGCCCACCGTGCCGTCTTTACAACGGGACAGGGCGCGAGTGCCGTTGGTCTCACGGCAAGTGTGCGCAAGGATCCTATTACCAGTGAATGGACGCTCGAGGGCGGTGCGCTCGTGCTCGCCGACAAGGGTACCTGCTTGATTGACGAATTTGACAAGATGAATGACCAAGACCGCACGTCGATTCACGAAGCGATGGAGCAGCAGTCGATTTCCGTGTCCAAGGCCGGTATCGTCACGACGTTGCAGGCGCGATGTGCCATTATGGCGGCGGCGAATCCCATCGGCGGTCGATACAATGCCACCATTCCCTTTTCACAAAATGTCGAATTGACGGAACCGATTCTGTCGCGATTCGATGTGTTGTGTGTCGTACGCGATACGGTGGATCCGGCGATTGATGAGCGACTCGCTCGTTTTGTGGTTGGCTCGCATCTACGCTCGCATCCCAAGTTTGACAGTACAAGAGACGAGCTGATTGCCTCGAGCAATGCTGATGCCGAAGACGCCGTGGCAGAGCCGATTCCGCAAGACTTGCTCAAAAAGTACATTGTCTATGCCCGTGAGCACATGCAGCCCAAGTTGCATCAGATGGATACAGACAAGGTGTCGAAACTTTACAGTGACATGCGACGCGAGTCGCTCAAGACGGGGTCGTTTCCCATCACTGTGCGTCACCTCGAGTCGATCATTCGCATTTCAGAATCGCTCGCCAAGATGCAGCTATCGGAGTTTGTTCGGCAGCGCCATATCGATGAGGCCATTCGCGTCACGATCGACTCGTTTGTCAATGCCAACAAGCTGTCGGTCAAGAAATCACTGGCCAAGTCGTTTGCCAAGTACACATTGCCGCCGAGGGCGAGGGCGGCCTAGTTTATAGTGTTTCTACGATTTCAACAGGTACGGAAGCAATGTGTCGAGGACGAGGCGGCCGCGGTCGGTTGCGCGTAGCACCTTGTCACGTGTATGCTGCTGCCATTCGGGCAATACTCGAGCTGTCGTCTCTGGGCTGTTACCATACTCGACCAACCCCGCTTCTGCCAACTGCTTGACCTGCTCCATATCCAGAAAATCCTCCAATGTCTTTGACTGTCCAATCTCTGCAAGCAACTGACTAAAGCGCGGCGCCAGAACACCAGTCGAAGTTCTGAGACCGAGCGTGATGAGCTCATCGGCAAACTCGGCAGGCGCAAGCACGTCTCGCTTTGCACAGCCATGGCCTTGCTCAGTCACTTGATTTGCCCAGCGTTTTGGATCTGGAATATTGCGTGTGCGCACCTGACGCATCTTGCCCTTGCCAGAGGCATGCATGGGTGATCGACCGTGGGCACCTGGCCCAATGCCGAGCAAGGGTGCACCTTGCCAAAAGGCAAAATTGTGTCGACCGAATTGAGTTGGTGTGGCGGCATACGACGAGACTTCGTAATGATGCCAACCGTGTTGCGTCAGAAATGCGTTTGCTTCGATGAATGCTTCGGCGCGCATGTCTTGATCTGGCATGACGAGATCCTTTGACTGCTTGAGTTGCCGGGCAAGGGGTGTGCCGTGCTCGACCGTCAATTCGTAAAGCGATAGATGGCCGCCAATACTGGCGAAGGGCATTGCGAGTTTCAAATCTTGAAGAATCGACGTCTCGTACTGATTGTCTATCTTGGGATTGCCAAAGAGCAAGTCAAAGGTAAAGCCATGCTTCAAGAGTGGTCTGGCTTGTGCAAGTCGTTCAAGGGCAGAGAATGCCTGCCGCGTGTCGTGCTCTCGATTGAAAAAGGCGAGATGACGACCACTCGACAGCGACTGGACGCCGAGGCTGAGACGTGTGACGCCTTGATCTGAGAGCATGTGCAAATCTGGCAGAGACGAGGGGTTGGCCTCGAGTGTCACTTCACAGTCTGCATCGAGCGTAAAGCCTTGACTTGCAAGGGTTTGAAGGACTGCAGGCACGAGACCTGGCGCTAGGGAAGGCGTGCCGCCACCAAAGTAGACGGATCGAACCGACTTTTGTTTGATATCATTGAACGCTTGCAAGCCGCTGTTCAGCTCGGTCTGATAGGCTTGCAAAAGACCGTCTTGGCCCTGCTTTGGCAAGAGATATTTATTAAAGTTGCAAAAGGAGCAGATTCTTGAGCAATAGGGGTAATGCACATAGATGGAGAGTGCGCCATGCATCAACGTCTAAGCATGCTTCTGTTTAGCTGGCTGGTACGAGCACTAGTGATAGTTCTTTGCTGTGTGTAGTGTCGTGCTTTGAATTGGACGCCTACATTAAGCGCCTTGGACTTGCGCACAACCAACGCATCTGCATTTGTCATGTCTGAAGTCAACGCAAAGCGACCGAGTGAAGCAATTCTCAACGACAAGGTGATCATCTACCGCTACCGAGTGTAAGCTGACTGTAGTGGGATTTGGCCCTCTCAAACGGCATTGTCAAGACGGGCCTCGGATTTGGTGTCGGCGTCGTGGCTTCCGTCATCTTCTTTCGCAGTACGTTTAAGTCTAGAAGGAGTAGAGCTGACAACAGGACGTATGTGGCCAGTCTTTACAGGCATTGGATTTGGCATGGGACAAGGCTATGCCGAGGGCAACCAGCTCTTCAACCCGCTGCTCATGCCGGGATCGAAACTTGTGGCCAACAAAAAGGACTAGACTCTATATCATTGCATCTATGGGCTTTTTTATGTGCGGTGTGTGTCTTGTGTTGCCGCCACTGTATCGTCGTCGCGTCGATGCCATGCATGCTGCTTGCTACGCTTGGCAGAGACGAGATGTGCGAGATTGAATGGATCGTCCATCCATTCGTCCGAAGAAGTTCGGCGACGCTTGTTTTCGGCAATGAACGTTTCGGCATCCACTTGCTTGGGCATAAACAGGCGGTCGTCGCTGTCGAGATGCGAGCTGGCAGAGACGTTTTCTTTGAGTGAGTAGACGCTGTGTTGCTCACTCTCTTGATTTGCGTCCTGGCCATGCGTCATGCAGTCGTCAGCATCCGTCGCAGGCTCTTCAACTGGCAAAGCTGCTGCAGGGTGTCGACTGTGCAAGGAGATGCTTGGCTGGTACCGTTCGAGCTCGAGCGGAGGCAGCATGTCCTTGTCCAAACCAAGTGTCCAGTCGCTGCTCTCGAGCAAACGTCGACCGGCAGCCACGTCCACCTGCACGCCGTCCGCCTCGTCTTGGCCATCCCTGACTGCCATTGTGCGTTCGTCCTCCTGATCCATCCGTGCCGTCTCTTGAACCGCTGGTGCATGCTCGACTGCCATGGCCATCGCGTTCCCCTCCTTCTTTTGCTTTGCAAAGTGCTCTCGCTGCAGCTGGTGTGCTCCCTTGCCTGCGCGCATCTTGTTGAATCGCTTGCCGCCTGTCCAGTTCATTGCGTCGATGTAGTCTTGTGACTGTCTTGTTTCTGTCTATGTTTTGGATGCACATCACGACACACTCCTCTAGGTAGCTATAAGCCGTAGGCTATAGGCTATAGGCCATCGGCTATCGGCAAGCAACAGACTCCATCGCTAGAGAGAGGACGCGATGGTCGCTTCGAGTACGACGCAGGGAGAGCTACAGCGCATCTGGCGACTCGTGCAGGAGCTCTCTGCCCAACTCAAGGAGAATCAGCTCGAAACAGAGCATCTGCGGCGGCAGGCTCAATATCTACAGGTGCAACCACGAGACAAGCTAGGTGCGTGTCGTGCTGATGCTAGATTCCGGATGAGGATATTCAAGATGCGCCAGAAGACGCTGGCAACGCGCCGGAGGAGGGTAAACAGAGCAATGGTCATGCTAAATCACAAAACGCGTCGTCTGAGCAGGATACAATGATGCTACAACAACTCGACGCCTACAGAGAAGAGAACCGTCTCTTGAAGCAGGAAAACGAGGAAATGTCCTTTTTACTAGCTGAATACGAATTGGGTCTCGAAGCAGCCATGGATCGTATTCGCATCCATGAACACGCCGTGGCGCTCGAACGCGTCGCGTTGAAACGACAGCATCAGGCGGCATTGGATATCGAGCGGGAAGCAACAGCCGAGGCGCGCGGTCGGCATGCCGTCTTGCAACAAGAATTGCAGCGGATTCAGGTATTGATTCGGCAGGCGTATGCGGCGGATACGGCTGCAGAACCGGATGTCTTGATTGAGACGTTGCAGATTGAAAATGCCGCTTTGCGAGATGCGCTCGGCATTGAAGAATGACATGTGCTTCAAGTCTTTGCAACGAAGCGGTACATGCCCAAGATGCTCGAGAATAACCCACAATAGGTGTCAAAGCCTCGAAAGAGCGTCACGTCAAACACATCGCACCAGGCCTGTCCAAAGTCGCAAGCGAGTCGGATGCCATCCAGGTCGTGCCAGTACTCTTGGCGCGCCAGGTCGCGTTCGTTGAGCTTTGCATTTTTTTCATGCAAGAGGCTATTCATGCGGCGCTGGCGACGGACGTGCAAGCGTTGGCGGATCCAGAGATGCAGATCCAGCTGCTGTTAGCTTGCGTCAAGTCTAATGCGTGCTTACAGTCAACGAGGCGAGCCAAGCGCGGTCGGCAATAACGGCGAGGCGCATATACCCTCTTGGCAACCACCCGAGTTGCGCTAGTGTAAAGGCATCTTCGCTCGCGTCTTCGCAAAAGGCAGCCACCTCTTCTGCCAAGCCATGTACGTCGAGTTTGCCGCGCGGCAGTTGCAATAGAATTTGTTTCAAGGGCCGATACGCGTTGCCAAGCTGTAGGATGCGCCGTTGCAGGGAGCATTGACTAATGAGGGACTGCAGTTGCAGGATGCGTTTAGGCGTGAGGCCGGCATAGGTCAAGAGGAAGGACTTTGTCACGTACTGAATGAGCTTGAGGAGCTTGTACCTGCCTGATGCTGTTGCTAGCAGTCTTTCCATCTCTGCTTAAGCTTGTCCGTAAGCTTCTCTATAGCTATAGCTCGGTCATGTTCAACAGATGCAAAACAGGCAAAACAAGCGCGACCCGAAGCGGAGAAGAAGAAGCACGTGCATGGATAATATTCAGATTGACACCCTAACCCTGTGCACAAATCAGCAGTCACACAAGTCAACAACCTCAGAATCCACCACAACGACCACTAAAAGTAAAAGAGACCGAGCGCACGCAGTAGAGATAGCAACAAAAGCAATCATGTATGTCGAGCTAGCGCATGTGAGAGAACAATAGCTAACATCATTCAGGCCGTTCACCAAGCTCGTCAAGAACCGCGCCTACTTCTCCCGTTTCCAGACTAAATACCGTCGTAGACGCGAGGGCAAGACCGACTACTACGCACGCAAGCGTCTCATCACTCAGGCCAAGAACAAGTATGCCGCGCCAAAGTACAGGCTCGTTGTGCGATTCACCAACAAGGACATCATTTGCCAAATCATCTACTCCAAGATTGAAGGTGATGTCGTGCTCACAGCCGCCTATGCACACGAATTGCCGCGATACGGCATCAAGCACGGTTTGACCAACTGGTCGGCTGCTTACGCTACAGGTTTGCTTGTTGCGCGTCGTGCGCTCAAGAAGCTCGGCTTGGACGAGACCTACAAGGGTGTTGAGGAGGCGGATGGTGAGTTGACCATGACGGAGGCTGTTGAGGATGGACCCCGTCCCTTCAAGGTTGTGCTCGATGTTGGTCTCCAGCGCACCACAACCGGTTGCCGCATCTTTGGTGCCCTCAAGGGTGCCTCGGACGGTGGTCTCTACATCCCTCACTCACCCAACCGATTCCCGGGATGGGACATTGAGGCTGAGGAGCTTGACGCCGAGACTTTGCGTCGTTACATCTTTGGTGGCCACGTCGCCGAGTACCAGGACATGCTCTTGGACGATGACGAGGAGCGTTACCAGCAACAGTTCGCCGGTTTGATTGCCGCCGGTATCGAGTCGGATGCGCTCGAGGATATTTACGCCAGCGCGCATGCTGCCATTCGTGCTGACCCGGAAGCCAAGCCGACCGAGAAGAAGTCAAAGGAGGAGTACACAAAGGAGTCGAGCAAGTTCAAGCCGAAGCGTCTCAGCAACGCCGAGCGCAAGGAGAAGAACCAGAAGCGTATTGCCGAAATCAAGGCATCGCTTGCTTAGGTATTCATTCATACGTTTGCATAGCATACTCGATTTGTTGCACCTTTTATCTATCACAGACATTGAATGATGAACAAGGATTACTATGAGACTAGTACTAGTAGAATGAGTAAAGGACGATGAGCCTTCAGATGGAATCTGAGGATTAAAAAGTAAAGGCAACACCAGCAAGCAAAACCGAAAAGATGGCCGTCACGCCCGTCAAGAGCGACGTCGACAAGGCCGGCACCACAGCAACACCCATACTGCGCGCCGAGGCGGAAGCCGAGGCACTGCGCGAAGCAGACGACGAAGGACCTCTTGTGGTGGATGGGCCACCCGAAGCACTATTCTGGTTCTGACTGCCGCTGCCAGAGCCGCTGTTTTGCGTGCTGGTGCCGTCATTGCCAAGTGCTTTCCCGGCCCCATTCTTGAAGTAGGTGGCGGCGCCGGCGGGTTGCGCGGGCAAGATGTTTTCGACCCAGATGCCACTAAACGAGGTGTCATTCTTGGGGCAGGCCGGGGAATCAGAGAGACCGTTGCCGGGCTCCTTGCCAGTCAGCTTGACGGCGGCAAATTGAGACTTGAGGTTGGTATAGTCGGGTAACGCTTCGACAACACCAGAGGACGATGTCTGAATGACACCGTAGTTGTTGTCGGCTTGCGTCAGCTCGTACACGAGACCACCAGAAAAGGTGCCCGTCATCTTGTCGCTGAAGAGCGCCTCAATCTCGCTAAAGGGACGGCCTTTAGACTGGTCTGCGACGATGTTGCAGCCAAACTCGCTGAAGAAAAGAGGAATGGTCAAACTGCTGAATCCTTCGACCAACTTGTCATAGCCTGCTTGTGTATACGTCGAATCGCCACACCAGCTGTACACGTTCGTGCCTAGGAAGTCAATCTGTGTGCTGTTTGCGCCGCATCTGGACGCGTTAGCAGGTGTCTGGAGTCTTGTGGTCTCACTTACGACAAGTATTCCGGCAATTTGTAACGCGAGTCGGGCACATCGGTCGACGAATAGCCGACGTAAAGTTGACGGCTGCTCTGAGCTGCAATGTACTGCTTGACATCACGAACGACGGCTTTGATCCAGGGAGCGGTACCAACCGTTGCTGCGTCATTGACCACCTCGTTTCCGGCGAAAAATCCGATCACATTGGGATACTTCTTGAAAGCGTCTACCGTAGCAAAGAGATGCTGCAAATAAGCCGAGTTATAGGACCCACTGGCATTGTTGCGATTGAGCGACTTTTCGGGCGTATTCAAGTCCAATACAAGGTACATGCCGGCCTTCTGCATCAGTGCCATACATGCGTCGTGGTCTGCAGAATTGTCGACGGAATACACACGGATCGTGTTGACGCCTGGATGGTTAGTTTTGGAGATGACACATATCTTCGCACTCACCAAGGTCCTGCATGATGGCCAAGTCCCGCTCGCACACCTTGACATCGCTCAGGGGGTCCGTCAATTGACTGGATCCGCCGGGCTGCCAGTCCATGCCAAGGAACATAAATCGGCTGCTGCCGCGCATAAAGGTGTTGCCCTTGATGGTAATGGGCACGGTAGCCTGTGCAGCAGCTGCTTTGACAGTAGAAACGGACAGAGGCGTGCCATTCTTCCTGACAGGCACGGCGGGTGCGGGCTCCGATTGAGCAGCCGCCAGGGCGAATGAAGCGGCGGCCCAAGTGGCAAAAAGACTGTTGATGAAGCGCATACTCTCGATAGGCAGCTGCGGATCAAACGAGTGTAAGAGAGCAAGGTTCTGGGTAGATAGATATATGTCGTCCAAGGCTGAGATCAATCACATCCTTGCGTGGTGTTTTGTTTTTTGCAGGCGGGATAAACCCGGAAACTTGCACGTGATTCTATTTTTGTTTGTCCCGCACGGAAGAATCAAGCGACGACACTCTGCTACAGCCATGGCTGCCACCGGTACCACGCTCTCTGACATCAGATCATGCGCAGGATCGAGACCGCTAGACGCGACGCTCGAGCACATATCACGCTACATATCCCTGAAGCAAGCGCTCGGGCTTTCGCTGTTAACTCCGGTTCTGCTTTTGCTCCTGCTACGTTCAGACAGTCTAGCTCTTCATTGTCGCATCAGTGCGTCGCTTTTCTCAAGAGGGCTTCTTTGTATGACGCCTGATCAACAGCATTGACCACCATCAAAGATCACGCCAAATTGATCGCACCTGTGGCTTCCGTTCGCCAAGCCTTTGCAGTAAAGACGGCTTTGTGTTTCAAATGACTACATGGCGTAAGAACTTATATGCCTTCGCCCGAAAGTGTCCAAGTGTAATTTTTTCTCTACTGCCACTACGACCGAGTCGCCCGACACCTGGCTGCAAGGCTCAGTCTCCGCGAGGTCTTGTCGTGGAAATCTTGGAACAATGATGTGCCGTCTTGCCAGTGCTGCAGCACGACCAATAAGAGTATACCCTCTTGATGAGAGTGGAAATGAGCTGCAGCAGCTGGTCTGTATTGGATAGGTCATGGGGTCGCAGAAGCTATCTGTGTTGCACAACAGCAAAGAGAGACAACATTGCCGACCATCCATTCCATTCCAAGATTGCTAGAGCTACAAAGACATAAAGCCAACACCTGCAGACGCTTGTGTACAGGAACAGGAGACCTTATGCCATCTACCTGCAGACTGCTCTGTGAGGTCTGTGACGTCTCCACAATAATTCTTCATCCTTGTGGTCTCAAAGGCGCTGCACTTTCGAATCCTCGGCGTCAAGCTCTTCGATCGGGCAAGGCAAAAGAGGCATCAATGCCTGATGCCTGTCCAGCAACAAAAAATTGCCTGCAGCTGGTGCCTTACACGGGAGTCTGTGATTTTGACCATCAGATGGCTTGCCAGTGGCTTGCGCTCGAATCGTCGATTGAGACGCTTTCAAGGTTGGGCTCCTGCCGCAAGAAGCTCCATCAAGCAAACTTGAACATGAGAATGTCATTGATCCCTGGCCGTAGCAGATCGTCCGCCCCAACGCGTACACCACCCACCGTCTCTGCAAAAGCCAAATCTGCCTTGGACACGCTTGCCGCGATATCCCCTATCCGTGTGCCAATCTTGATGAGCACAACATCGCGAAAGATGCCGGGCTGCTTGTCATTGTGTCCGAATTGCGCATTCTTGACGAGATAGACGGGCGTCAGGGCTAGCAGCTTGCAAGCTTTTTGTAGAATACTCGTGACACCCGTGCCGCCATAGCGATAGAGCACCATATCTCGCAAATTCTCCACGCGCTGTGCCGTCTTGTCATCGAGATCGAGCAAGTCTGTCGCTTCTGGAAGATCTACTTTGGTGTCGACAAATTCTGTGCCTTCTTCATACTTGATGAAACGCTGCTTGGCCAGCTTGCGCAGTAATGTTTCGGCCACGGCAGACGTCAGTACAATCGCCTCGGGATCTTGATGTTTTGCAATTTTGGCAATGTTTTCAGCGGCATCAGGATGATCAATCTTGTTGAGCGAGAGCACGGTTGGAAACCGCACAGAGACAAAGAGTTCAACCATGTGCTCGACCTGCGCCAGTGTCCAGCGCTCGAGCCGCAATTCTTCGACATTGTAGCCCAGCTTGTCAAATACCACCTGCACCATTGAAGGCTTGCTTCCGTACCCAGAGAATTGATTTTGAAGCGTATCGACCGGCGTACTCTTGGTTGCAACGTGTCTCCTGACGAGACCTGGCCACTTCTTTTCGAGATTTTTGTAGATCCATTGGACAATCTCTGTTTGTAGCCAGGCGACATCGCGATACGGATCGTAGCCGCGACACGCCTTGCCTTGCTCGTCTGTCGTTCCAGATGCATCTACAACATGAACCAAGCAGTCTGCTACTCGTAGATCGTCAAGAAACTTGTTGCCTAGCCCGCGGCCTTCATGTGCACCGGGAATCAAGCCGGCAATATCGAGCAGCTGGACCGCAATCTTTCTCCGGCCGTCTTTGCATTCTCCATACAGTGGCCGACACTCGCTCTGCCGATTGAATCGCGCACAGGCACAGTCCGTCAATAGGTAGCCTACGCCGCGGTTCGGGTCGATCGTCGTGAAAGGAAAGTTGCCCGTCTTGGCGACTGGCTCGCTCGTGAGTGCGTTGATGGTGGTGCTCTTGCCGCTCGAGGGTTTCCCGCATAATGCAATGAGAGGCTCTTTCATGCTCTAGCTGAAGATGGCCATAGACCTGCTCAGTGCGACTCTTGCTCGATGATGGTCGCAGCCTTGCCTTTGTCTGCACGACGTCACCCGACAACACGACGAAAGCTCAATTGAAGACGCTAGCTATAGTAAAGCATGCAGAGATGAGCGCAAGCAAGACCAAGGAGGACGCGCCGTCGCTCCAAGAGCAGCTCATTGCATCCGTCTTGTCCTCTCTCGTGCCAGCTGAATCAACCGAAGACGACAAGAAAAAGGGCAAGCGTAAGCAGCCGGCACAAGACGAGCCGCAGCCGCTCGACCTCATCATCCTGACGCGCAACTTTCGGCAATTTTCTTCGCGCATCGGCATCTTCTTCAAGATCCAGGCTGCGCTGGCGGGGGTCTATACATGGCAAAAGCCGAGAGAGACAGTGTCGTACGGCATGATTTGGACGATGCTTTGTTTGCAGCCGTACCTGGCACTCATGCTTCCGTTTGCGGCTGCAGTCTTTGGGCTGTTGGTGCCTGCATTCCTACAACTGCATCCGCCGCCGCCTTCAACTATACCGCTGCCACCTGATCTTGACAGCTGGGCCACCAGCACCGGCCATGCCAAGAATTTTGGCGAAAAGGCCGAAGGGCGCGACTTTCTCATCAACATGCGCGACATTCAGAATGCAATGGACGATTATGTCCGTGCCTATGATCAAAGTGCGCGCATCTTGACGAACTATGCCAACTTTGCAAATGAGAAAAAGTCTAGCGTCACACTGGTCGCATGCTGCCTTGGCATGGTGGCTGCACTCTTGCTCGCGGCCTATGTACCAGTCAAGTTTCTTGCTCTGCTAGCCGGCTGGATCGTCTTGCTCTCTGGCCATAAGCGCTTCCTGCCACTCCTCAAACAAATTGAACAAATGTCGGCGAGCACGAGCGAGCGGCTCAAGGAACAGATTGCCGAACAGGTGGATCGCGAGTATCTTGACCCTGAAAAGCTACCGGAGAAGCGTCAAGTGATTGTCTACGAGTATCGATACAAGGGAGATGATCAAGATGCTACGGGCACGGTCATTTACTCTGGCTTTAGCACGATTGGCAATGCTGGACGGGAAGATGCCTTTACGACACACAACTTGGAGGACGTTCAGCCGCCTCCCGGTTATGCCTTTGTGGAGGGTAGTCAGTGGACACGCGAGGCGAAACAGGATAAGCGGCCGGCGACGCTCAAGGCGACAGCCAACAAGGTGGCTGCCGAAGCGCTTCATGCGCGCACGAGCAAGGCGACGGGCAAGGCAGATGATCCGGATGCGCGTCTGCGCTGGGATCGGACAACGCTCAAGCGATATGTGCAGCGCTCTCTTGGTGAATCTGAAAAGATTGTATAGCTACTTCTTCTTCATGTCTAGCGCGTTCATCTCATCCACCTTTTTGCTAACCTTTTCGAAATAGCTCGTCGTCTCATTCATGCGCAAGTCGACACGGCCCAGCGATTCATCGACCCGGTCATATAAATAGTCGAGGTCCGATACTTTTGTCAGCAGAGTGTCCGAGCAAGTCCACTTACCAATCTTTTGCTGCTGTTGGCCTAGTTGGAATTGACCGTACGCAACGTAGCCTGTGATGGCGAGATTCGCTACGAGCAAAGGCACCAAGAGCGAACCAGTACTCTCTGATGCGCTTGTACTAGCAAGCCGCCTCCCGGTCGATACAATCTTGCTACTGTGCTTGAACATGTTGGCTGTAGCTCGTCAACGCGGCAGCTGAAGGCCCCGCAAGTCGCGTCGCTCATGATCTCATCGCCTAAAGCAGTCACAAACTAGACTTGCAATGTGGCATACATTTGCTTGACCTTGTCCATCTCAGAAGATCCGGCTGCATTAGAGCAGAGATGAGGAAACTGGCGCACAATCATGTTGAACTTGCTGGCCTCTTCGTAGAAGAGCCAGTGACCCGATTCAAATTCAAGCGTGCCGCATGCACTTGGACGGTTTGCATTCAAAAGACGCGCCGTCTCAACCATGCCTTCAACGGGAAAGCAACCGCTGCGTTTGCCATAAAGGACCAGACACGGCTTTTTGATGCAGTATCGAATCGTGTCGCGATGGTCATAGGCCGTGTGGTCTGCCATGAGCTTTGCGAGCCAGCGCGGGTCGCATAGGCTCGAAATGCTCGTAAAATACATCATGTCTGCTTCAGCACAATCGCGCGTGATGTTCAATCGACGGCCATACTCGGCACAAAAGCGATAGCCAAGACAGCTCGATACAAGACCTTTCCAGGCCGAAGCAGGATCAAGAATCATGTTGGCCTGGTTCCAGGCGAGTGAGGCGGCATCGTGGCATCCATAATTGCCTACCGTTAGCTTCGATCGGATTTCTGAAGCTTACCAGAAAGCCAAGAGCCGTCGACGGTATAGTTTTGCAGCGGTGCTTGATCCACACTGCTGTTAGAAAAAGTTCACAGCAGAAAGACTTGCAAAATGAAGCGATCAAAGTCCTCGTCTGTATAGAGCTCGACATAGGTCCACAGAATAGCCGCTCCAATAGAACAGCCGACACCCATCGGTTTGAGACTCGGAACGACCTCTCTTAGAGACTTGATCAGGTCCTTTAGATCCGCAGCCAATCTGCTGACATGATGGCCATGCGGCGTCTTGGCAGACTGACCATGCCCGCGCAAGTCTGGTGCAACAACCCAAGTTGTTTTAGAGAGCTCTTCAAACGAGCGTGTAAAGTAGTCAGAGGAACCGGAAAAGCCATGAATCAAAATCACGCAAGCAGGGCCCGGCTCTCCATAGCTTTGGTAGACGAGCTCGGCGCCGTCATTAGCGCGAAAGCCGCGGTAGGTGCACTGGCCATCGCAGGGAAGGATATCGCCTTCGGCGCTGGCTGGACTGTGCTGCGACGTGGGCGTTCTATCCATAGCAAAGTAAGATATAAGCTCGAGCCCGAGGCTTCAGTATACGTATTACGTATACGTATGCGTTCACGTAGGCGTTGTCAGATGAGCAGCCTTTTGATCTGCAACGGGCAGCCGCTTGTGTGGCCGCACTATGACAAAAATCAAAAGAATCGCAATCGTCGCCAAGGGCAAGTTGAAGTCGCTCACGCAATCGACGCCTACATGTCGTGATCGTCAAACACAAGAGTGATAGCTACAGACGTGCCTAGCTTACAGTCGCTTTGCTACTCGATCAAGAAATTCTGTAGAATGTCTAGCTCTCAATCTACGCTTGTTATTGACTGCTTATAAACAACTGAACGCTTAACATGGCGGTGCGTCCAGGCAGGTGGGCTCGAAGTGAGTCGGCGCCGTCTCGAACAGACGCATCGACGCCGTTGCTAGCTTCAGAAGATTCCGAGCGCACTGTTGCAACGCGCGTGAGTTGGCTACAAGCTTGGTTCACATGGTTATGGACTGATGTACTTTCTGTCGAGCTTGTCAACAAGCAAAGTGTAGCGCGCGATCATCTAGCTAATGAGCGTACTGTATGTTGATACGCTTCGTTTGCTACGTGCTGACGGCAGTATCTTGCTTGGTTGCGAACCAGCCTTTCCTTTGCTTCAGCGTACGTTGTTTTTGAAAGTGTACCTTGAGCTGACAATAGAGGGGTCGCCGTGACTCAGCTCTTACGTTTGGACACTTCAAGAGACTCTTCTCCAGATGCACAAAAAAGCTTGCAACGCTTGAGACGCCTGGGCAAGCCCGCCGTAAGTGTCTTTGCGTCGGCCGCCTACTTTTCTAATGATAGGGCGCAACGTTAATCAGTATCGCAATGCTTGTCATCTTGGGAGGCGCTTGGCGCTACTTTATCGTCCAACAGGCCCTGCGACGCGGTAAGCACTTCTTGCCCATATTGAGAAGCTGACCAAAGACCGATTCCCCATCAGCCGCCTCTTGGTCGCTTCCGTCGCGGGCCTATCAATCTTCTTCCTGGTCATCTCGTTTCTGGTGATGCTCGTGTATAATCCGACCGCTATATAAGATCTTATTTAGCCTGATGAGCACAGAAGGCTTCGTCAATGAACCTAGTCGATGCAGTTGACGCGAGTCCCATCTGAAGATTGACAACCTTTCCCCGCGTGACGTCAAGAAGTTACACATACAAACGTTTGCATCGCAAGTCAAGAATTCGACTACATCCATCATGTTGCGCACAGCTCTGAGAACGACACGGCCTCAGATCATCTCATTCTCGCGCTCCTATGCAGTGATTGACCCATACAACAAGCAAAAGCCGACATCGCAGGGTCACGCAATCTCCAAGGAAGACAAAGAAAAAAACATCCAGTCCGAGGTATGGTTCTAATGTCTAAGTATGTACGAGCTAATGCTTCAGGCCGTCGCCAAGGCCCACAAAGAGCGCAAGGAGGCAGGTCCTCCTACTGGCGAGAAGAAGGAGCATACGTCCAAGGCACCAGGCCCGGTCATTGGCATGCAAGACGAACGCGGTGGCAAGAACGAGTAGCCCTGTAGCGCATCTAATTGTCCTTCTTTGCATTGCCAAATCTTATTCGAATCCAATCTGCCGCAATGTGACCTTCAGCGACCGTACGCATACTGCGAAACAGGAAATGAGCATGATGCGCATGTGGTAGCTCAACCAAGTCAAACTTTTCTCCGGCACCCTGCATTGCACAAACCTCCTTGAATCGCTGACTGTTTTTGAAATCGACAAGCGTATCGACCGTTCCATGCAGAGATAGTACAGGCGGCATATTCTTGCTGGCATACTGTGTAGGATGGACCAAGTTGGCAACATCAGCATCCCCGCCACAGCACTGTCGAATGAACCACTTATCTTCACCTGAGCGGTGATCGAGACCATTGTTGTTGAGAGGATCGAGCGCAGGACAAATCAAGACAGCACCCTGGACGCACGTATCTGCCTCGGGTGTTTCTTGCTGGAAAGCCTCGAGGTTGGCAGTCAAGGCCGCCACAAGCGCACAATGTCCGCCGCTCGAGTCTCCCATCAGAATGATATTGCTGGGATCACCGCCATACGCCTTGGCTGCCCGCTTGGCAAAGATGATGGCGCGTTTAATGTCGACAATTGCTGCTGGCAAGGGAAACTTGGGTGCCAGGCGAAAGTTGATGTTCATGACGAGGAAATCGCCAGAATGGGCTAGGACCGAGAGCACGGTATTCGGCACCTTGTTGGATCCCTGTGACCAAGATCCGCCGTGCACATTGATGATGACGGGCTTATTTGCGCCTGGCAATGTGTCTTCTGTTGTGTAAATGTCCATCGTGCCGATATCTTGCAGCACGAGTCGCTTGACACTATTCTCCCGGAGCTGCTCGGCACCAAAGTAGCCAGTCTCTTTGTAACAAATGAGATTATCATTGCGCCAAAGTGGAGCAAACACCTCGACGAGCAGACTGAAAGGTTCAAAACGCGTCCTGTCCTTGCCGAGGAAGGGCTTTGCTTGATCCACCATGACCTGGACGTCTTCTGCCTGTTGGTACAGCAGACCAAGGCATCCTGCAAGAGAGGCGATATCGAGAAGTAGGAATGGCCAGCTGAGAGGGGACCTGTAAACGCCAAAGACTTTTGTCAGACCGAACAAGACGAGCTTGGCGAGGATGAGCCAGTGGGGCATTTCCGAGACGATACTGAGTAAGACTGTGTTGACAAGTGCAGCCTTTCGGATAGCATTACGATAGTCATGGACGATGGCAGGACTCAAAGCAGCGAGGATTGCCAAAGAGGTGATGCTGACCCAGGCCATGTAAGAAAGCAGCGGCAAGCGAAACAGCAAGCTGATGAGCAGCTTGACGGCAAACCATGCTGTGCGAAAGTAAGTCTTGATGAGCCAAAGCACGAGAGACTTGATCAACCCAATCATACTGAGTTGTTATGCCCTTGCTTGAAAGAGTCTTGGACAAGAACGAGCCCACAGGTGGAAGCGTTCGTGGTGGGCTGGTCCGAGCGAGTCCAACTTTGTCGCATGTGACGCAGCCGCGCATCATTTTTCATCTGCAGCTGCCCGAGCCGGATCAACCGAGCACTCGCACTACTTGCTACTTGCTACTTGCAACGATTGAGAGCCCAAGATGGTACGTCTAACGCTCATATGTCCTGCTTCTAATCGCTCTAGGTGCACGCTGATGCATCGTCCTTTGGCAGTAGCCCAACAAAAGAACAAGTCTATGAGCAAGTTCTAACTGAATCAGCATCACTTTTTGAAGGCCAGCGCAACTGGGTCGCCAACTTGGCCAACGCTGCAAGCTTGCTCTGGCATGGACTTCACTCGCTATCGGCACCGTCTAATGCTGTAAATTGGGCTGGACTTTATGTTTTAGATCCGAGTACACCGGACCAGCTCATCTTGGGCCCGTTTCAAGGCAAAGTCGCATGTCAGACTATTCGTTTTGGTAAAGGCGTCTGTGGCCAGACGGCTGCGAGTGCAAAGACAAGTCTCGTCAAAGACGTACACAGCCATCCGGACCACATTGCCTGCGACTCTGAAACACAGTCAGAGATTGTGGTGCCCATCCTCTATAAAGGCAAAGTGGTTGGCGTGATTGACATCGATTGCCAGCTGCTTGAAGGGTTCGACGAGGTGGATCAGCAGTACCTGGAACGCTATGCAGGTTTACTTGCAGAGGCCTGTGACTGGTGACTGTTCAATAGGGCACCGAAAGGCCCGTGCCACGCCCACAGCGTTGTCCGAACTGCTCAGCGAGGTCCCAAATCGAATTCGAACGGATCGCCTGGGTAATGGTGTGCGACCAGCCGGGCTTGTCTGCCGTATGCTCTAAACACATCTTATAAATCCTGGTGTGCAGAAAGGGCTGTTCTCTTGCGCAGTCATCTAGATAGGTATGATCTCGATGAATGCGTTTGAAGAATGGGTCATGGATAGTCCTGGCGCGCGGATTGATGACGGTCAAGCGACCCTTGAAATCCGACATGTGAGCTAAAAAGTTGCTGTGTGCAAAACGCAGGAAGCGCGGGGCGACCAAGACAATGTGCTCTAAGTTAGGCTGCGCCGTCCAGACAGTCAGGAGAGCCGAGGTCAACTCCACAGAATTGACACAGAGATGGGTCAGTGCGGGCATAACCGCTCGTCCAAACAGGATGGTGCCGCCTTGAAGCGTGACATGGGAGGCATTGGTCATCATCTTGAGCATGCTCGAGCGCGCATGCGTAAACTCGTTGATGTCTGTTGCCGCATCGCTATAAGATAATAGACTCGCATACTTGATGCCGAGACCTAGATTGGCAGCTGTAAAGAACCGGAGCAGCATCTCGGCAAAGACATTGTCTAGCAAAAAGTCTTCCATGTGGTTTGGGTAGGTGCCAACATGGAGTTGCCGCGCAGGCTTACCACATCTGTTTGCTAGCGAGAGAGCGTCATGAAGCAGGTGAATGTCTGGTCGGCGTACGATCAAATCACGACATAGAAGCTTTTGTGCAATGTACCGCAAGTTTGAGCACGTTAGCGATAGTGCTAAGAGAGCATCACGTGTGGCGTCTGCATGCGGTGCGTCAGCACAGAGCGCTTCGAGAATCTGTTGCCACAGCTCGGGTGGCAATGATGAGCACGGCATGAGGCTGACGTTGATGAAGCTGCAAGTCCCAAGACCTCCGAGGATGAAGAGCAGCTCGCTTTAAGATGAAGAGTAACAGACAAAGCTGTAGCTGAGCAGGTCGGGATCCAAGATTGGTCAGCGCCGTGGACGGACGAGCAATCTGAAGCCTGGCCAGGACAGTCACATACTTGGCTCATGCTAGCTCAGAAAAAGACTGTAAGCTACTAGATATATCCTATCAACCCATCTGCTAGTCTATCCGAGGCTGCCATCTCTTCTCCGGATCCGCCATTTTTCTATTTGTTGCTTTGGCACTCCTTTGTCGCAAGTGGACGCGCGGCCTCTTCTCTCGCTCGCCTCGCCCTCTCGCCTTCTCTCTTCCGCCTGACGCAACTCGACAACATCCACAACCCGCCACGAAACCCAAGACCAGTCAAGCCGCCGCCCTCTTCCATCTTTCACTCTCAACCCATAAACCACATACGCACATCGTCCTCCAATGCAGTTCCTTCTCAAAGCATCCAGGACGTTTGTTCTCTCTACAAGCGATCTCACATCGCTGCCAGCCGCCATCGAGGCGCATACACACATCCCGGCACACGACCAGGTCCTCTCCTGCGCCGGACGGCCTGTTGACCTGGCGCATCTTCAAGATGGACAGACGCTCATGGTTTCCATGCGCATGCCAGGTGGTGGCCCCAAGAAGCGCTGTCAAAAGGCAGACTGCTCCGTGCCGGCCTTGCGCGGCCTCGACTGCTCGCTCTGCGCCGGCCACTTTTGCGCCAAGCACCGATTGCTCGAACAGCATGCCTGTTCAGGCCTTGCGAGCGCCAAGGAGGAACTCAGGCGGCAGAACCGCGAGACGCTCGAGCAGCAGAAATGTGTGGCGGCCCGGGTCAACTGAGAGGTGGCCATTGCCTTTGCAATCACAGCTGTTTTGTTGTCTTATGGCGCTTTGCATGATCCCAAGCGGCCTTACTCCTTTCTGGACTTTGAATAATGGACCTCTAGAAGCTTTCCAGGAAGGATGGCTCATCCATATCTCGTATAATAGTTTCCACATCTTTGTGCTCTTCTCAACTGTCCTCTATGGTATCATGATATGATCTACCCCGCCATGACATGATCAGGACAACCTTCTACATCTTCCAAGTCTTGAGCGCTCAACATCAACAGGCGCCTGGCTCTATGCTTCATCCTGCCCAGCTCTTGACAATCCGGCACACTAGCTAGCCATGTCCAAGTCAAGCAGTAAGACAGGCGCACGGCCCAAGCGGCTGGAATACATCGAGACCGACTCGGGCAACCGCATCTCGCGCGCCGGCCTCAACCTCGTCAACACGCAGAGTATCGTTCTAGGCGGCAAGACTATCATTCAGTCTCACTGTACCATCCGCGGCGATTTGCAACGCACGGCGCCGGTGCCAGCTCCGGGCGGCACAGCTGCTACCAGCGTACCAGCCGCCGTCACACTAGGCCGCTATTGTCTCGTCTCAAAAGGATGCACGCTCAAGCCGCCTGGCAAGATGGTCAAGGGCCAGCTCCAGTATCTGCCGCTCAAACTCGGCGACTACGTTCACATTGGAGAGAAATCCATGATTGAGGCGGCGAGTATCGGCAGCTACGTCCACATTGGCAAGAACTGCACACTCGGCAGTTTGAGCATCATCAAAGATGGCGTCTGGATTGAGGATGATACCATCTTGCCTCCGAATAGCGTGATTGCACCCTTATCGCTCGTCAAGGGCAAGCCAGGGCTCGTTGTCGACGAGCTACCGGAAAGCACCTTGGATGTTCTCGAAGGCCAAGCAAGGGCATTCTACGAAAACTTCAAAAACGTATGAGGAGGACGCATCACTGCGAGACCTATCAGCAGCGCTGGTCCTGTGACTAGCCTGTCGATGATAGAAAGAAAGGGATCTAAAAAGACAAGGGTAGAAAAGAGACGCGACCCGAGCACGTCAGCAGCTTCAATCTGTAGCTAGCATAACGAGGAAGAATAAGAGTCAAATGCATGAAGAAGGAGACAAGGGGCGCAAGTCGTGCCAGACGACGTGCTGCAAAAAGAATGCCGAGCATGGCCATGCTAGCGGTCTTGTTAAAGGCCTCCCTTGATGGGCACTTTGGCGTTGCTAGAGAGCCAGGCGAGTCCCTCAAAGAGTCCTTCCCCCGTCGCGGCACAACTCGGCTTGACGAGCCACTGCCGATCCTTCATCTTGCTGAGCTGTAGACATTCTGTGACTTCGGCCGGCGTCATGCAACCAGGGAGATCTTGCTTGTTGGCAAAGACGAGCAAGAGTGCCTCGCGCATCTCACGATCCGAGATGATCCTGTGCAACTCTTGCCGCGCCTCATCGATACGATCCCGGTCTGCTGAATCAATCACAAAGACAAGCGCCTGGGTGCCGGTGTAGTAATGGCGCCAGAGAGGCCGAATCTTGTCTTGGCCGCCGACATCCCATACAGTGAACTTGTGCTTCTTGTGCGTCACCGTCTCAACATTGAAGCCGACTGTCGGGATCGTTGTCACGCTCTGATTGAGCTTGAGCTTGTAGAGGATCGCTGTTGTTAGTTTGATTGCCGGCGCATGAGCGTGAAAGGACTTACTTGTCTTGCCAGCAGCATCCAGACCAAGCATGAGAATGCGCATCTCCTTGTTGCCAAAGAGCTTGGCCATGGCCTTGGACAGATTAGCGCCCATATTGCTGTCTAGATGAGCGAGCGCGTCGCGGTCAGTCTGCTGAGGCAATTGAGCTCTGAATGGGACAAGAGAGCGCGAGACTGGATATCTGCGTGATTGCCTAGACGGCCCTTAGCTTTAAGAGAGACTCCCCTGCTTAAGTAGCCCGTCTTGTGATGGTCTTGCTTATAAGCTGCTATCGGCTTTGCTCTCGCTTGTGTTTGTCGCTTCATCTTTTTTGACCATCGAGACAACTGCCTACCTACTAGCTATCTGCACAAGACTACTCTACTTGAAGAGCTACAGAGCCATGCTGGCAGGCTTCTTCAAGACGAGGCTGGCTCCAGTCGCACGCCCTATGCTACATGCATCACGACCCATGTCCATCCTCGCCAACCTGAGCGATAATCAAGGCGCAACACACAACGTCAAACGACTCGGCAGAGGACCTGGCAGCGGCAAAGGCAAGACTGCCGGGCGCGGACACAAGGGACAGAAGGCAAGGTCAGGCAATGGCGCGCCTCGAGGTTTTGAAGGTGGTCAGACACCGATCTCGCGTCTCTTCCCCAAGCGCGGCTTCAATAACCATGGCGAAGAGGTGCTCAGCCCGCTCAATCTAGGAAGACTCCAACTCTGGATCGACCTCGGTAGAATAGATCCCTCAAGGCCCATCACTATGAAGGATCTCGTGGACTCCAACGTCATTCACGGCATCAAGGACGGCGTCAAGCTGCTTGCTGGCGGCAAGGGATCCCTCAAGACGGCCATCCAGCTTGATGTCACAAAGGCTTCAAGAGAGGCAATTGCTAAAGTAGAAGCAGCCGGTGGCCGTATTGTCTGCACCTATCGTAATGCCCTGGCTATGCGCGCCCTCCTCAAGCCGCACACCTTTGCGCGTCTTCCCAAGCCAGCCATGCCTACAAAACGCAAGGATCTGGAGTTTTATACCATGAAGGAGAAGCGCGGGTACCTTGCTGACGATTTGGCTAGCGGTAAACTGGTCTTGCCACCGAACCCTGCAATCACAGTCAAGAGCACAGCGACGACGGCGAATGCGAGTTCATAAGCTTTTATACACATTCTAAAGAACAATCGGAACATGCCGATGCTTTCAGGCGCAATCGTGATCATTTCATTATTTTGCCCGCTTTGCACCAGAGGTCGTTCCACCCACAGCTTCATGTGCACGTTTGTTGGTGGTGGTCGTCGCAGACGCGTGACTCTGCGCTGTTGGTTTCCGCACCGCAGCGACATGACTCATGTCATTGTCTTCCGACCTGATTTGCCGATTGGGATACACCACACCATTGCCTTCAAAGGCGTTGGATGTATACTTGGGTGGTTCCTGGAAATAAGGATGTTTCAAAGCGTCGACTGCGCTGATGCGTTTTGCAGGATCGTATTCAAGCATGCTCATCAACAGCTTCAAGCCTTGCTGACTCGCTGCCATGGGCCCAATCAACCTGTACCAGCTCGGAAGCTGATTTGCATAGTGCTGAGACTTGAATGTCTTGAGTTGGTTGTAATCTGGCATATTGACAATATCAGGCCAACGCTCTGGTGTTGGCGTGCCGAGAATGTCGATAATCTTCTTGAGCTGCTCGCGCTGGAACGGAATCTGCTTCTTGTTGTCGGCCTTGGCTTCTTCGCCTTTGAAGAGCGGTCGCAAGACGAGCAGTTCCGCAAAGATGCAGCCGACAGCCCACATGTCGATCGCAGGCCCATAGTGTCGTACACCAAGAAGGAGCTCGGGTGCCCGGTACCAAATAGTTACAACAACCTTGTCGCCGGAATATAGCGGCTGCAACGGTCTAAAGAAGAGTCGCGCGAGACCCAGATCGCCACATTTGACTTGTCCATTCTTGTTGATCATAATGTTGGCAGGCTTAAGATCGCGATGCATCACCCAATTCTCATGCAGAAAGGCGACGCCTTTGATGAGTTGAGCCATGATGGAACGCACCGTCGCATCGTGAATCTTTTGCTTTGGCTTCGGCTGATGTACATGGTAATGGATAATCTGCAAGAGATCGTACTCTGCATATTCAAAGACCATATAGATGCACTTTTCTTCAAGGATAATCTCGTGCAGATTGACGACATTTTCATGCTTGAGCTCCCGACAAAGGGACATTTCTCGAATGGCCGACTGCGAAAGACCGGTATAGCTGGCCACTTGCCCGTCTCGGTCTGGCTTGAACTTTTTGATGGCATACTCTTTGGGATCATCGAGGAATTTGGACTTGGCCTTATAGACCTTGCCATAGGTACCGCTCGAGATGAAGCCAAGAATGAGGTACTTGTCGAGGACTTTGACATGCGCCTTGTCTTTTCTAGCAATGTAGCGATCCATAGGGCTTGCTCGAGTGCTTGTGGTCGACCTGAGGCAATAGAGAAACGGCAGTGTAAGCCAATGGCAAGAACAGACCGTTGCTAGCAGTATTCAGTGTCTAGTAGAGCATCAGCAGGTTAGCAAGGCAGATCAGCTCTTGTCGGTCTTTGTACTCGTAGGCACAGTTGCAGCTGAGCTTGGTATGTAGATGCACCAAGGTGTAGCGAGTGGAGCCGGCGGAAGAATCAGGCGACTAGACGCGACTCCCACTGACAGACGCGTCAACCAAGACTATCTACGTAAAAGCGCAGTCGACAGAGCCAGCTTGATATCGCATGTAGGCTCTATAAGCGATTGCTCAAGTCATGGCTTATACATCCTTCTTGCTCTACTCTGTCTTTACGCATGCGCTTGGTTCTGCTTCATTTGGCTATGGCATCGGAGAGATCAATCCCATTGCTCAAAGTCTCTCCTGCAACTATGGCAGGGACAATGAGCCAAGCAATGGACGACTGTTCAGACAATGCATTTCCATGAATGAAGTGCAAGTTGGAGTCATCGTCTCAATCTTTGCCATTGGTGGTCTCGTTGGCTCCTCGCTGACCGGCAGGCTGATTGACTGCCATGGTCGACGGAAGATCTCACTCTTCAATTGCGCTTCTTTCATACTTGGCTCAGTTGCCATGGCATGCGCCAATGATATACTTCTATTTGGACTGGGTCGATTCCTTGTGGGCGTCGGCAGCGGTGTGTCTATGATCTCGGTACCCATCTACCTCGCTGAAGTGTCGCCTTCATCTATTCGCGGCACCATCGGCGTCATGACACAAATTTCGATTGTGCTCGGTATACTGCTCGGTCAGGTACTTGGTGTTTACTATGAGGGCGCACCCACTTGGCGACCCATTGTCCTTGTTGGCGCATGTCTCGGCGCCGCGCAGCTCATGCTGCTAGTGGCGACACCAGAATCGCCGAAATGGCTCATACTACAACCAGGAAAGCATCCCCTTGCTCAGAGGACGCTCGCACGACTTCGCGGAAAGCTTGATGTGGATGATGAGATTCAAGCTTGGAAGGCGAATGCCGCAGCACCTGATGAATCTGGTTTAGAGAGATTCACGACGCATGGCGTACTTCCTTTCAAGCAGTTTATCCAGCAACCACAATATCGCCGTGCAATCCAGATTGTGCTCATCACACAGCTTGCCCAGCAATTGACAGGAACCAATGCAGTCATCTTTTACTCAAATAGCATCTTGTCCACTCTGCTGCCGACGCTGACAAGCTGGATTGCAGTCATGATCCAACTGGTGAACCTAGGAGTCACTCTGATTGCTGCCTATGCAATTGAACGGACTGGACGTCGCTTTCTGTTGCTCTCGTCTCTAGCTGGCATGGGCCTGTGTTCGGCACTCCTGTGCGCCGGTCTTGTAAAGCATCAGCCCATCTTGTCTGCCGTATCGGCCATTGCCATGATTGGGTCATTTGGTCTCGGACTTGGTCCTCTGCCTTTCCTTTTGGCAAATGAGCTTCTCGAGGTCGACGCAGTGGGTCACGCTCAAAGTCTGGGTCTTTCAGTCAACTGGGCTGGCACCTTTAGCGTGGGTCTGCTCTTTCCAGTACTCCGGAGAGTCATGGGCGGTCAGTCAAGTCAAGGGGTGTCGAGTGTTTTGAGCTGACAGTCGCAGATTACGTCTTTATCCTATTCAGCTCGGTGGCTGCCATGTCCTTCGTGAGCCTCTGGCGCCTGTTACCTGGTTCGCATCTTCTTCAGCTGCCAACATTGCTGACAGACAGAATCCAAGGGCAAGAATCCAAGAGAAGTTTGGCAAGGCTGGGAATGAATCGTTATGGACGTTGGACCATGAACCATGTAGCATGAAGCGTAGATAGTCCTTTTCGCGTAGCGCATGTTTTAGTTTGCTCGATCTCTGCACGTCGCGCATAGCAGACAGACAGACCGACAGACAGACAACCAGGCACCATAAGGAACCGGCATCCGAGGCGCATCGCATTCACCGGCGCGTGAGGAATGCAGAAGGCGACAAGCGACAAATCACGACATGCGCGACAAGAGTATCAGCAAGATGGGCAGCCGCGCTGCGTTGCTTTCGACAGAGGATCGTTTGCGTCTCGAAGATGAGGAAAGAGCATCAGACACGGCAATCGATGAGGAGCCAGTCGAACGGCCACCTTCGCATCTACGGACGCGATCACAGGCGACATTTGTATCCTTTGCAACTGACAAGACGTCGGTATCCGCGTCGAAGAGTGCCTACCTGTATGCCATTGGCATCGCTCTTCCCGTGTCCCTCGTCTGCTTCACAGTCCAGACGGAGCTCGCGCAATATATACAAGTCAAGCTTGGATATGAAAAGCCCTTTTTCATGCTCTACGTGACCCATTCATCCTGGTGGCTCAACGGCATTGGCATGTGGCTGTGGCTACGCATGAGGCATCCGAGTACATCAAGCGCGACCGTCGGCAGACGCATGCTAGACGACATACGAGAGGTGGCGCAAGCTGTTGCTGCCAAGTCCAATGCACAAGACCGACCTTTATTGCTCCATATGGCCGCCGTCATTGTCATTTGTGGAGTGTGCCTGACAATTGCCGGCGGTACTTGGTATATTGCTGTCAACCTAACCACTGCATCGGATGTCAGTGCAATCTACAATTCCTCAGCATTCTTTGCTTACGCCTTTTCGGTGCCCTTGCTCAAGGAAAAGCTCAGACTTGACAAGATGGTTGCCGTCGGAATAAGCTGCCTCGGAGTCGTCGTCATTGCCTACGGCGACGTCGACGAGTCTGCAGGCACGACTGACGGCGGCAGGCGCACACTAGGGAACATCATTATCGCTGTCGGGGCCGTTCTCTATGGCCTGTATGAAGTTATCTACAAGAAATTGGGTTGTCCACCGGATCAGTACGACCCCAACAAATCCATCATCTTTGCGAATGCCATGGCCACCGGCCTGGGTCTATTCACGCTGACAATCATGTGGATGCCCCTGCTGCTGCTACACTATCTCGACTGGGAGCATTTCGAACTTCCGCCAGTCAAGGCATCTATGGCCCTCGCTGCATCCGTTGCAGCAAACTTTGTCTACAGCTCTTGCCTGCTGGCAATGATTTCACTCACCTCACCCCTCATTGCGAGCGTGGCTTCCCTCTTGTCCATATTCATGGTTGCCATCGTTGACACCTGGATCACCGGCAAGCCGCTGAGCTGGGCGGCTATAGCGGGTGGCCTGCTCATCGGCGTCGCTTTTGGAATTTTGACCTGGGCATCTTATACAGAGTTGACAGATGTGACACAGTCAGAAGATGAGGCAGATCATGATGATGTTTTTGATATTTCCGACGACGAATCGGACACTGGGGAGGCAAGCTTTCGAGCGCGTACATAGACAGACGCTGGTCGTTCCTTATTACATGGGCAGGAATTCCACGACGCTACCATCCACGGGTCGCACAGCCCAGTGAGTGCCTTGAAGGTCATATTTGTGCTCACCTTGTCCCTGTTCATCCTCGTAGCCCGTTACCGACGAGCCTGCTCTTTCGTCAAGCTGATAGGTGACATGAAATTTGCCATTGACTCGAATGACAATTGACTGTTTCGCATTCTTGGGCAAAGATAATTGGTGACTGAGCTCCCAGGTTTGCAAGTCATAAACCAAAGCAGCCCCCGCTGCAGCACTCAAAGCGACTGCCAAGTTTTCGCCAATCGCTGAGACTGAATTGACATCGTCCTCAAAGGTGAAGCAAGTATCCGACTCGTGTTCCTTCCACTCGCCGTTCCGGCACTTGTAGAGCAACCTATCTTGAATGAAGAACGCTCGTTGAAGGTTCATCAAGACAATGCTGTTGATAAGCGCTCCGTCACAACCAAAGTGTTCGAGTTGACCATCAGACCATACGACACGCAGACCATCAATATTCAAGCTTGCAGTCAAGACTTCGGCCTTCCTGAAAGACTTTTGCATCACAATCCTAGTTGGCGCCCCCGACGGCAGCTTCCATGCGCGCCAGGCAGTGTTCCGGCCAATCGTGCAAAGAGTGCTGCCATCAACCGACAGGCACCAAATCTGTTGACCCAGCTCAGCATAGCCTAATTGAAAGCGCGACTTGTCCGTCAAATCGAAAAGCAGTATCGAGGTGTCGAGAAGAATGAGCAAAACCATGGAAGGACTCAGTCGAACACACACCACGGCCTCCTGGGGTAACGGAATGGTAGTGAAAGACTTGTCACCAGGCTCCACCCGAGCATTGGCAGTGAAAGTGTCGCCGCTTTCGGATATCAACCATGTCACCAGGGTGTATGTGCAAATCATAACCATACAGAACAGAAAGAGGCTTATTCTCAGATGACCTTGAGCCAGCTCGAGGACTAGTGAGTGCGTCGCGGCGGCCACTGTGCCAGCACTAGAGAACGAAAACACCCGCAGACTCACTTCCCTGCGCTGCAAAAGCTGCAACACAACGTTGACGGGAAGGTTCATCAGATTGCGTCTGTGAAAGGATGAACCAATAGCTGGAAGGTTTCGTTGGCAAATGAAGAGAAAGACCACCAAGATCGCCGTTCCAGCCCTCTGTGTGCTGACGGGGAAGTAAGCTTCGAGAAAACGAGGCAAAGGTTGGTGGCGCTCGTTGAGCAAGTCCATCAGCTCTGTTCGCCGAACGTCAATCGAGCAGGCTGCCAAGAAGAAAGTAAGGTGCAGGGCGTAGGAAAGTACAATGGCTACAGCCAGCATGCCACAGAACTGGCGCATCGCAGACACGCCGATGACGCCAAAAAGGCAGACGATGCCGAGGTTGGTAAGCAACGCTTGTAGACCTATTGGGCCGACAGTCCGCATAGCCTCAGACATGCGCTGTGCTGGTGATAGAGTTCGAGGGACGCGTACAACAGCATTCGTTGCTCTGAAGACATTTTCAGTCTCCAAGACGAGTACCATGAACGGTAGCACGACCAAAGGTGATAGACTTCCTGACTGATCGGCGAGATAGAAAAGATCAAACGAGCCAAGAACTGCGAATGCGATCGAGACAAAGCTGGTGACGGCGAGACCAATTCGGGAGCGCACGAGACGCAGACGCCGAAAGCTGATAAACAAGTACACAAAGACCGCTAGATAAGCGCAAAAGATGACGGTCTGCTGAGTCGGGGAGATGAGGGTGGTGCTAAGCTCATAGGCTTCTCTACCAAACGACGATTGACAGTGTGTAAAGCCTCGACACAGTCGCTGTATTTCTTTGGCAATCGCTTCGTCTGCAGCCGCAGATTGTGAATCAATCAGGTACGACATGGAAAGACAACGCGCCTTCATAGTGCCAAAGGACTGCACCTGCGCGACAAGGCTGCGGGCGCTTGCAAAGATACCATGCGCTGTGTGTTCATTCGGGTTGCGCAGGGAAACCACCGCCGGCCATGCAGACTCTGGCAGGTCAAAGAGAGTATGCGATAGGCATGCACTCCCTCTTCGCAGGCAAAATGCATCTACGTATCGAAGGATTTCTTCGTGAACCTGGTGTGCGTGCCGTAAAAGTTCGACATCGGAATCGTTGAAGCAAGGCGTAATCTGTACAAGCGCAGCGTCGACGGTCTGAACAAAAGGAACTGATTCACGTAGGTACCAGCCCGTAGCTGATGGAAGTCCAAAGCTTAAAGCATTCTTCAGCGCAGGATACACGACGATGAATCCCAAGCCACCAGTGATGAGGATCGAACGTTTTGCGTGCTTGGAAATGTGCAAGCCGAAGCGGTAGAAGATGGCATTATTCATGGCATCGTAAAGCGTACAAGGACTTTAGGGCAGAAGACTGAGCTGCAACTGAGCTTGATACAGCCTGCGATGCTTGCCACCTTGCGCATGCCCAGGTGGACTGAGACTGCAACTGAGAATGCCCGTCGCACGCTGTAATTTGCAACGCCACACTTTGAAAGCGCCTGTGGACCAGCTCCCTACAGAGATGCAGGCAAAGATAGGCATACCACTCGATTGCCTAAAGCTCACATCTAGTTTGCAGCAAGCTGACTGGTACACAACAAGTGCTCGATGAATGATCAGCTTCAATAAAAATTTCAAGCTACTGGCCGCAGCGATCCTAATCACGGCACTCGTCTGAGTGAAGTCTCGAGAGCTCCAGCAATCAGTCTTGCACTGTCCTTTTCGAGCGACCAGGCTCCATCTGCAACTCGCCATTCTGTGGAAAAGGACTGGGGACACGTGTCTTACCAAGTTTTTCATCAAAAGGAAGCCTTGTGCGACGAATATCTGACTGTCTGCATCATCGTTGGCTTCAGGTACGCCGCGTCTTCAAGGCTATAGGCGACAGCGATTCATTAGTGCTTTCTTTCAAGCCCGAGAAGATGTTTCGCAAGTCAGGTCTGCTGCAACACGTTGACTGTCCTAAACCTAACTGTTGCCTCGCATCTGCGTGCTTCTTTCGTCATGCTGCAAGAGCGACGAATGTTGATCAAGACCGTCAATCTGAGCTGAACAGGCACACAAGACTAACCCCTGCTACTTCAACGACGACAGGGAAGAATCAGCTTACACCGGCCTTGTCTCGTGTCAAGCGGCGAAAGCTGTCTTCCGGAATCGCCGATGATATACCCCTATCCATCGAGCCCACAACTTTACAGCCTGCGGAAATTGTGGCGTCCATCGTCAAGCGACCTGTAGATTCGCGATACCATGGCAAAGCCAAGTCCGAGCTACCGGCTCTTGGCTACGATCCTTTGTGCAAGATACCACATGAGCAGCGTCTCAAGTTCCACGGGCTCTTTCAAAAAGAGTTTGACAGAGTTTACCAAGCTTTGGAAAACCCACCAGATCATGCCACCGCTCAGGAGTCGTTCTTCAGCTCATCCTGTTCTCCCCCAACCTATAAAGCGGCTTGTGTCACTGCGCTGATGAGCTTACGGAAGAGACCGCAAGCCAGAAGCATTGACGAGGTTGGTCTGTATCCTGATTGGCAGTTATTGACGACCACGTCTTTGACATGGGACAAGCTTGTGCATCCGATATCTGTGTTGCGTGACTGGGGATACACAACGGAGATGCCATGCCTTGATGATAAAGAGCCGGAAGAAGGCCAGGATCGTATCTGCGATCGCTGCTCACAACGCTTTATTGTAACTTCTGTGCCGTCGCGATGGCAAACCTGTACCTATCATCCGTCCCGACCCGTTTTCCGGAAGCAAGACCGCACACGCGTGACTACTTGGCCTTGTTGCGAGAACGAGTCGGCATGCAAAATTGCACCAAGTCACGTCTTCAAGCTCACGCACGCGCCGCGTTTGGCATTCTATCAGCCCTATCGAATGTTACCATCCCAATCAGTGGCGGGCCTAGATCTTGTTGCCTTGGACTGTGAGATGGTATATACGGTGGCTTCCATGGAGCTGGCTCGAGTGAGCGTGGTTTCTGCCGATGGGAACACCCTACTCGACAGCTTTGTCAAGCCTGCTCATCCAGTCTTGGACTATAACACTACTTTTTCTGGCGTACGGGCTGAGAATATGAAGGATGCCGTGACGTTTGACGAAATGCACAAGAGATTGTCAGAGATTGGCTTGAACCGAAACACCATTTTGGTTGGGCATGGCCTCGACAACGATCTGACAGCGATGAGATTGATTCATCATCGAGTCATCGACTCGGCGATTTTGTTTCCGCACCAAAGGGGCCGCCCGTATCGTTTCAAGCTTAAGGACTTGAGCAGCCGTTACCTGGCCCGCAACATCCAGATGGAAAGCAATGTCGGTCATGATCCGACAGAGGACGCAATAGCCGCGCTCGACCTGGTGCGCTGGCGCTTGAACCACGGTGACGCGACTCCGAAAATCGAGCCTTTCCAAGGCAAGCTCAAGTGATGTGCTTCGTAATGTCTAGCACAAGTCTCCTTTCCACTTCAGTTTCCTTGCCTGCCTCCTCTTCTCCCTCGAATTTGAGCCAGCACACGTCACCCTTCGTCCGGCTCACCTCTGCTTTGTAGAATGTGGTGGTCTCCGGGTAGCGAGCAAGCACATGGGCGCCGCGCGCATAAGGTGGAAGCCCTGTACTCTCTGCTGCAATCGGAATCAAATGCTGCATAGTGGACTTGTAGGTTTGTCCTGGGTGTCCGTTTTCATCTGGCTCGGGGTCTTGAATTTCGACTTTGGCTTTCGAGCCCTCGCCAGAAATCTTGATGATGTTGCACTGAATCCAGTCTCCCTCGGAGAGTTTTGTACGCGGCTGTTTGAAGGCAACAGCACTGCCGGGCCCTAACGGTTCGAGAGGATTCCGAACTTTCTTTGGCCGGTTGCCAACTTCAGCAGTAGGCTCTGGCTCGGTAAGCTTCCTTTTCTTTCGCCGACTTTCATCGCCGCCGCCGAGCCCGGACTCCGTTGCTCGGCGCAAAGCAATGAGAACGCCCAAGTTCTCGCGAACCTGCTCTAGCAATCTGGTTTCCGTTTCCAGAGCCTCGATGTAGTCGTTGCTCGTTCTTTCAATTCTGCCAACTGCATCGACAATCTTCTCCTCATCTTCTAGTACAGCGAGAGACTTTTTGAATCTCTGGATTTGCTTAGCCATCGCTTCACCTGTGCCATGAACGTCCTTGAGAGTTTTAAGATCGGTCACAGCACCCGACCACAAAGCGCTTTCCTCCCCGCCCTGAGTACCATCGTAGCGATTCATGCGTCTTGCGATTTTACAGTGTGCACAGTATTAAAAGCTTGGTGTTTAGCTGTGGTTATTGAGCCAAGCAGGGTTGGAAGCTAGGCGCTGATAGCAGACTCGGCCGGGCGCGCAGTTGACTTGTATGACTTGTATACACGCGCTGCTGCATCGTGATCACAGCTGCGACGGGGCGGCTTGTTTGGGAGAAGCGGGAAAACTTGCGCCACAATGGTGCGCCACAGTCAGACAGATCCAGCCAAGGTGCTTAGGTAGCTACGCAACCTTTGCCGCCGACAGGCTGAGTAATTATATATCGTTGAAGATCTCTCGAGGCTGGTCAAGTCTACACGCTCGAGGTCAAGGCATAATTCCGCTAGTCATAGACAGCAGCGAGCGTGACCGTGGGACTTGAGCGGCAGCCACCCAGCTACAACCGCTATCATTGCTAAGTAAGAGCAATTTGCCGTTGCGCAAGTAACGGCATCAGTCTGTAGCTAAGGCTGTTGCTATCTGGTCAAGCTTTGCCCGACAAACTCGTCAAGCGAGCGCTTCCCGTTGAGGTTGAGTAAGGCTGTTTAGCTCTTCAGCCGTAGTACCACCGGACGCCAATTCGCTTCTATCTTGCTGAAGCAATCTCTAGTGGGACTCTTTCCTGTTGCTCTTCAGCAGAATAGAAGCCGCTCGCTGCAGATGGCTCGTGTGCCTCCTCAAGTACTGTCATGGCTTCATCAAGTACTGCAGCCAGTAAGTCATCGGAGACGAATTCAGCAACTAATTTGACAGGAGTACCTGACTGCCCAAAGAGTATACGATGATGTGGTGGACTCTCTCGACCACTTTCCAAGCTTGAGACCGCGTACGGACATATACAGTAGGTTCGAAAGAATTTGACTCGATACTAACGCCAGCATTCGCCGATGGCCGCACCAAGCTTCTTGTACTGCTTCACGGGAGCATACCTGTTTACGGCAGAGCGGGCATGAACAACACGCCGCTGCACGTCTGGATTCCACACGAATATCCTCGTGTTGCCCCCATAGCGCTGGTGAACCCTGGTCCCGGCATGATCATCAACCCAGGAAATCATGTGGATATCAACAGGATGTGCTACCACCCTTACCTAGCATACTGGAGCTCAGATCCCCTCAAGCACACCTTGTTGGATGCGATCAAGCATCTCCAACACGCTTTCGGAAAGGAACCTCCTTTGCATCAAGTGAGTACATCAATCCTCGCTGAAGCGCCACAGGGAACGTTGACCAGGCCTCCGCCACGACCTGCCAAGATGGTGAAGTCAGAGGACTCACTTGGGATAGAGGAGACCTCCGTTGATCTTCCGAGTAATCTCAACAGCAGACCGCCGCCGCCTCCTTCTCCACCAAAGCCCCCTGCACGGCCGAGAACCATGAAGTCTGACAAGGTTTTCGATGAAAGTGTAGATCGCCAGTCGTTGCCGATGCCACCACGACGGAAGCCGGTACCTCTGCTACCGCCATCCGACGCGGCCATTCCACAAGGACTGAAGTCTTTAGCGAAACAAGAACACCCAGAACCTTCGCATCGCTTGCGCCTTACGAGTGCTTGGGCAGCGCTCGACGCGTCGCACACGGCAAAAGACCAGGTCAACACGGAAAAAGTAGCAAGCGGAATACGTGAACTGGAGCAGCAAGCCCAGCATCTGGGCACGACCCGAGCAAGCTCTGAACAACTATTGTCAACGAGTATCAGCAATGCAGTCATTTTGAATGAGCGCCTAAACAAGGCGAAGGCAATCTGCCAAGAGATGATGTTGGCCCCTGGAATCGACATTGACGAGTGTCTCATTGCTCAAAATCGCGTTTACAACCAGCTCTATGAATTGACCTCATCAGAGTCTGCAATCGATGACACTATCTATGCTCTCGGACGGGCTTTGGAGACGGAGCGAATCGATGTCGTGCTGTTCATCAAGGTAAGCCCTCGTGCTGGACAGTTCTGTAACGCTAACAGATCAGCACAGCCGCAACCTCGCGAGAGAGCAGTTTCTCAAGCGTGCCTTGATTCTGAAGATATCTGATGTTTTGGAGATTGAGTTGTAGAGGAAGCTATGCAGGCTTCTACTGAGCTGCTTAGTCTAAGCATGATGGTGCCTTGGCACTCTGCAGCTGTGCGCGTGTCTTTGTTGGTGACCAAAGTGCACGTTCTTGACAACACCACATCGACCCCTAGTGACTAGTCGACTTGCCCGCGCACTCCTGAGCCGACGCGACAATCTGATGGCTGATGAAAAGGAGGCCAAGCTAGCAGCGGCCAGAAAGCGCGCTGCTGAGCTGAAGGCCAAGAAGAAGCAGAATGCACAAGCTCAAGCTGGAGAAGCCGATGAGCCCGACAGTGCAACTACAACAGGCGATGCGCTTGCAGGCGAGGGAAAGGATAGCGACACTCCCGCGAATGGCGAAAGCAAAACTGGCACAACTGAGAGCCAAGCTGATGACACGAGTACTTTGCGGCGCGATCTGCAAGAAGCGCAAAGCCAGTTGGAGGCTTTGACTCAACTGAAGGCAAATGAGCTAGCCACCTTGAAGGATGCACATCAGTCATCTTTGGATACACTTACTCAGAATCATGCGGAAGAGGTGCATCGTCTGACTAATGCTTCGTCGGAGTCATCAGCAGCCAAGATTGCAAATGCCGAGCAAGCCGCCCGACAGGCCTCTGCAGATCTGGAGCAGCGACTCATTGAATCACAAGCCAGAAACTCGACTCTTCAGGCAGAGAACAAGGCCATCCTCTCCCAGCTCACTGAGTTGCGCACCCATCTGATGCAGCTGCAGGACGAGAAGCTTGCCTTGGTCGAATCAGTCAATCGCCTGAAGCAGGAAGCCTCTGCCTCATCACGCAACAGCAATGCCAACGCTAATTCAAAGCTGTCCAAGGAATTTGACCGCTCAACAGCGCTTCAGGATGTCTCGCTCTCCGAGAACACCGAGATTGACACACACACGCCATCTGCTATGCAGAACATCCAAATTGACCTGATTGGATGGTATGACAAGCACGCAGGGGTCGTGATAGAAGTCTAGTAGAGACGTCATAAATAACGAAAGTGAGATATGAAAACGAAGAAATGCCCTTGCTCAAACCAAATCACACATACACCGTCTTCAAGCGCAAAGGCCTCCATCAGTATCTGACCATTCATTCCCCCAACTGCCAGCCAGGCCGATGAGAGCTCTGTGGTCCACCTGCTGTAAATCAACTTGCCCGTAGCAGTGCCGCATGAGATGCTTTGCCCAGCTGGACAGGACGAGTTTGCCCGTCTCGTCTCGCGTTTGCTTCAGAAAGGCCATCAGATTCGTGCCGCCGGTGCCCTTCAGATCTTGGCTGTCCTTCGAGACGACCTTTGCTAGGCCTTTTGCGTACTTGTGATTGACTTTGCGCGCGCTGCTCGACGGGATGATAATATAGCGCGAGACGATAGCAAGATGATTGTCCCGAAAGACCTTGAGCATCGCGAGGCAAGCATCGTACGCTTCCGATAGTTCCCGATCTTCGCGATGCGATAAGCAATAGGCACGTACATTGGCAACGGAGTCGAGGCGCTCCAGAAATCTGCGATGATCCGCGGGCATGTAGTCGCGCATCTCCTGCATAAACTCATTACGCGATTTGCCAGAAGGCAATGTGTCGCTTTTGCCCGTCGGCGAATGCGCCACACCAAGTCCAATGTCAAGCATGTGGATAAGAGCGCTCTGCGCATTGCTGCCGCCAGAATACGTTCGAAAGGCGCCTTCAGGGGTCTGTTCACAGCCTTCGTAGATGAGACCGTTCTTGAGACCAGCATCCGCCATGTTGCGCCACCCCGCCAGGAAGGGGCGGATTTTGTGATAGAAGATTTGTGGATCGCACTTTTCATGCATGCGAATCAAAGCCGCTGCCATGTCATCAAGATGTATCGCCAATGCGCGCAACGTGTGAGTCAAGGAACCAGTCAATCCTGCATCAGCGGCTTGTATAGCATCCAGCGTAAGTTGCAGAGTCGGCGCGCCGCGAATCTCCATGGCTGTACTGATAAGGTAGAACCAAGACTCATCTGTACTTCCTGTAAAAGTGGAAAGTGTGGCCAGATTCTCCAAGCTCGGCGCCTCACCAGAAAAGATTGGGCGCCAATTCCATAAGCAAAGGGATGCATGGCTGCAGACAGGGCGAACTTCGAGCTCTCTGGCGATCTTGTCGAACGGTATCGCAATGCAAGCCGGAAGAATCGCTGGCACAATCGCATCCCCCCAAACGTACCCATGTGCAAGGAAGGAGAGGACGAGGAATGCGCGCCGGCGCTCAGTGTCGTTTCGAAGGTGGCTCGTGTCGAGGATCGGCAAGTCATCGACAACGTCTTGAAGGCGGCCTACGAGCAGCAGCGCCGTGAATGAGTCCATGATTGTCTCCCAAGGCTTGTAGTACTTTTGCGGAAGTCGTGTAATGGGCGGTTCCGCTGGCAGAAAGCCTGTCTTGCCGTTCAGGCCGTAATCTTCGAGTCGCATGATGTGCGCCATGACCCGGGTTTACAGTTCCGGTGTGAGGGTTTGTGCAAGAGTGGACACTGTCACACTGATAATGCAATTGCCGGGCGATCAAGGTTGATTGATGGTTGTGAAATTATGATGCGGAACGAGCGGCGTTTCTTCGGCAGTTGCGGCTCTGACTGAGAGTGAGTCAGTGACTGACAAATAGGAGTGACATTCAGATGGGGTCGCATGAGGTCCGTCTCAGGTTGGAGCTACCTACCTTTAGATACCGAGGTAAGTATCGAAGTAAGCACCTAAGGAAGCAACAGATGCTGCTATTCGGTCTAATGCACTAGCACCGACATACGTGTGACGCTTATGGGCGTATGAGCATCACCTGGGAGATCCTAAAGCTGTAAATAACAGACAGCTTGGAGGACTGGTGATTTTCCTCAATCTTGCTCAAAGCATTGTGGGCCTGAGCCCGACTCTGTGCATCAAATTTGTCTAGAATGCGTTTGTTGTGTGCATCTTGGCCTAAGCGGACACTCGACATCATAACCAGCTGCTCTTCGTCAAAGTCGACAACGAGAACGACGACAGCGCCAGACGTCAGTCGCTTGACAAGGCTTTCCAATGTGTCCACTGCTTTACTCGCAATGAACTGACGCTGAGGCAACTTCATCTTGCGGTGCTCGTCCTCGGTGACAAACGCAACGTCCAGCTTGTGTTGCAGGGTGACAATTTGGGAATGACTCGGCCTCATCTCAGTCTTGGACAAGTGTGAATGATAGTGCGTGAGCATGAAAGCAGGCACCTCATTTGACAAAACATCATGCTGCTCGCGCGTAGCAAGATTGCGAATCTTCAATAGATCTGACAAATGTGTCTGATTACGCTTCTCACGAAAAAGGATAAGAAATCCGGCTCCCCTTGCTCTTGCGCACTCGACGGCCTCGTCGGTGCTTGAGGATTCTAGCAACTTGTAGTCGGCAGGCACGCCAAGCTGCCACAACTCTCGAAGCAAGGCGAACAAGGTGCTGGCTCTTTGACTGCCGAGTTCTGAAGTGACGACAAGGGCAAAGCACTGTGGTCGTGGACCGGAATCCTCACGTTGGCCCAATCTTGTGATTTTGTCGACAGCCAAGCTAAATCCCACAAGAGCAGAGAAGCCCAAAGATTCGCCCGGCATCACCTGATTGGCTGCAAATGATTCATAGAAGCCACCTTGACAAAGAACTTCGTAGTGAGACCCCTGACCGTATTCGAGCCGGAAATTCAACTTGTGGTACGTGGTGCCATCTCCACCAAAGGGATCAAAAGAAACATCGATGCCCAGAACTTCTAGCGTCTGTGACAACTCTGCAATTTCTTCAATCGCGTGCAAGCAGCGTTGAAGTAACCTGGGATCCAGCTGTCGTCGAAGAAACTCTAGTCCAGCGGAAACAGAAGGCTGGGGTTGCCAAATTTGGATCATTTCCGAGAGTTCTTGCACGACGGTTTCTGGTAGCGCTTCGGCTGCTAAAGAGCGTTTGATGGCAGCCAATGGCATGCGCGATGATTTTCTGGCTAACAGAATAAATGTTGAAGCCACACGAGCAGACTGATCTCGGTCAAGAGAAGAGCCTGTAAGGATGGCAGAAACAATGTCGGCATGCCCAAGCAGAATGCGCTTGGAAAATCGGCTGAAGCAGTCCATCTTGGCAACCTCGAGCGCCGTCTGCAAAACTTCAGCAAAAGCAAGATGGCGTGACCCATCACTGACAGCGATGTCGAAATCGGCTTCAAGCAGATACCGCGGTGCTGAACCCGTCTGCGACAATCTGGCCACTCGTCCGATGGCATATGTCTTTTCAGCATCCATAGTACTGCGGGCTAGCTTGCGCGACCAAGGTAAAGAAAGGTCAAATGGCATTTGCACTACGCGGCCGCTGGTGTCAAGCAAGCGTACGGCACCACGCTTCGCCGCATAAAGATCTTGTGCCGGTATAATCGACTGCGTTGCCCGTGGTAAAGCTGCATGAGCACGGAAGATGTTGGTCAAGTGGGCAACAGTATCCATGCTGCGTAGCTCATACAGAAGGTCGTCCTTGGTATAGTGCTCGTCGAATGTAAAATCCGCCAGCAAGTCTTCCCGGGGCGCAAACAGTTTCGCAAGAATTTGCTTCTTGCAGCTTTCATCTTGGTCCAGAAGCCGTAAAATTGCAACAATCTGGTCACGCTCCACTAGAGGAGGCAACAGTTCAATCAAAGCTTGGGCAGAAGGTCGCTGTTCGGGACTGTGCTGGAGCATCATGGTGATGAGATCCTTCTCGAGGGTTTTTTCCGGTGCTTCTATCGTGGACTGGCTCGGATCGCGACGGAGTTCCCTCAATAGCTGGATGCGTTCCATCGCTGTCGACCAGGTACAGACCATCTCCGCCAAGATGATGCCCATCGCGTAGATATCAACTTTGCTATCGTAACCTCCAGACGACCCTAGAACTTCGGGCGCGCTGTAAAGAAAAGTGCCAAAGTCCGTCGTCTGCTCCAGTGACCTGAATTGACGGGGTGCACTTGGCTCTACTACCTGCGACTCTGTTGCTAAACCAAAGTCACCCAATTTGAGAAAGTTCTGCTCAGAGATAAAGATGTTGGCTAGCATTAGTACTGCAAGAGTGGCGAATGCCCAACTTACCAGGCTTCAGATCTCGATGAATCATGCCTTGGGCATGCAGATATGCTATTGCCTGTGCGACTTGCCCGAAGTACGTCCAGTAGTTGTTTCCGATCGTCTGCTGATCAATCAGATCGCGCAATGTCGCATGTGGACACAATTCCATCTGTATGTAGAGCGTCTTGGTCGGAATCTTGCCCACAGTAGGAGTACGAACACGGGCAATTGAAGCAGTCTGTTCGGAGCACACGGAGACCGCTGAAGGAGACTGCGGCTCATCGTGGGCAAATTCGATCAGCCCAGACGAAGACATGAAATCATCCGGTTCGCTGGAAAGACTGGAGAAACTGGTGTCAAGACTCTCCTCATCAACAAGATTGGACGCAGGTTTGCCATCTTCCTCGAGCCAAGCACTGAAATACCGCACGATGTGTGAATGGTTGAGTCTTGCCAGTCCAGACACCTCGCGTAAAAGACGATGATTTTCTCGAAAGTTTGAAATCTTTTTGATGGCATACAGGCGTCCATCCAAACGATTCCGCGCCTTAAAAACTGCTCCAAAACCTCCCTGACCAAGTTTTGAAAGTTCGTCAAAGTCCATGATGTAGCGAGACTGCAAAGATTGTCTACTCGGTGCTGATTGCGGATTCATAGAGTGGCTCTTCACTGCAAGCGATTCGCGAGTTACACCGGTCCCCCGTAGGTACAGCATATTAAGCAAATCAGCACTTGTCATGCGTGTGGTCGAGTCATCAATGAGCGCCATCTGAGCAAACTCGTAGATGTCTGCCGGCAAGACGGAGTATACTTTGGAAAGAAGGATCTCGATAGATTCAAAAGCCGCATAATCCTGTCCTGTACAGCACTGGAGGAAGATTAGAACGAGCCTAGCGAGCTCTTCTGACTTGCCGGTCAGCGGCAAACGGGAGGTCCTGGTGATGACTGCCGGAAGCTTGTCCTGGTCTCGTAACGGCTCGTCAAGATAGCCCACGTCTGCAAGTGTAGCTCGCGTCTGATCGCCGGCAGAGACGAAAAATACTTTGGAGGCTTTGATGCGGCCATGCAGACGGCCTTGACGATGGATACCTGCCAAGCAGTTCACTAGGTCGAGCAACCAGAAGCGAGCCTGTTCGAAAGAGGGCTTGACAATACACAAAACATCTTGCATCGAGGGTCCAAGATATGGTTGAAGTACCAAAAGATGACAGAATTCTTTTTCAGTATTTTCGATGTGATACCCGATGTTTGCCACTGCCAGATCATCTGGCAGCGCTTGTTGATGTAACGACTGTCGAGTGTGGCTTTCGGCACGGGCAACGGCGGCTTTATACGCTTCATTAGTCGAGAAATACTCCTGAGCCAGCTCAATTTTCTTGATCACGAGCTTGCCAATCCCAGCAATATGCGTCAAGAATGTGCAGGTGTAGCTGACTTGATCGATTGGTATTCCTTGAGAGATTGTATCGAAAGTGACACCTTGCCATTCGACGGGCGAAGTAAAATGGATGAGTTCATGTTCGGCTGGTGGCACCAAGGGCTTCTGATGCCTGTCGACTGTTGACGTACTTTTGCTGAGAGATGAAATTTTGGAACGAAAAGCTTCTGCTTGGTGTCGCTCATGTTCCAACGAGCGCTCGCGCTCTAGTAGTGCCTGTCTTTCTTGTTCTGCAATTTCTTGTTCAATACGTGCTTCACGTTCTTGCTCAAGCGAGGTGGTCGGGGCACTGCTGATGAAGAAGGATGGCAGGCGTTCCTTGATGTGCATAGCCAAGTCATACACCATTTCAGAGCCTGCCAGCTGTTTTGCGAGCTCGCGCACCGCTGTATCAAGCAAGACCAGAGCAGACTGACTGATGTTTTCTCCATCAACGACTCGGGTGACGGGGCTGACACGAGGATAGCCTTTTGAAAACTCCACGTGTAAAGTCACGCGCGGTAAAGCCTTCGAATTCATCAAGCTGTAGCGTGAATGTAGATCGTCTTCTGTGCAAGCTAGCTTGATGCGAATAGCCGGAGGCGCATACTTCGCCCATGCTGTCGGCGTCCGCGGCAGCTCCACAAAGTCGTCTGCAAAGATGGCTGCAAGCGATTGGAGCTCGAGATACAGCACCTCATCAATGTCTGCCATGAACCCTTTGTGTTGACCAGGTCGAAGTAGTTGAGTGGCTTAGCAATAGAAACAAGCTTCAACAGCAAGCATATCCAGCTCAACTGGCGCAAATTGATGCGTCCTGAGACCTTATCTGGCTTTGCGATTGCTTCGCCCGAGTAGCGCTCGTATTCAGGTGCGGTCCGACGGTACCGCTCGCAATGCTTTGACAGACGAGGAAGCACCCAAAGTAGGCAAAGACTGCTTGACAGAATAAAACTAGAGCAATGCGGTGGTCAAGCTGTAGTTGTGCATGATGGTGGCTACCTAGGTAAGCGCACTTGGATTTTGTTTGTTGCACTCAGTCCACGGTGCGCGCTCGCTTTGGCCGTCGTCGCTACAACACAGAGAAAAAGACATCGGGCTCGAGCATCGTGGTGATAGCAACGACAATTGAGCATCTGAAGCACGCGACAGTGCTTGTGAGAGCTCAATCAATGAGCGACGATGGGTCTGTAGCAACGCTGGAGTCGACTGAATACGCATCGCAAGCCAATACAGAATACGCACCGAGTGAAAGCGATACCAACATCGATGTCGCGCTCGGCAGCTTGAACATTGCTGGCGACAACCCGAATGAGACAGAGGCGCATGGAGACAACTTTCCAGAGCATGCATGCTCCTACTGTGGCATCCATGGCCCGGCCTCAGTGGTTAAATGTCTTCACTGCAACAAATGGTTCTGCAATTCCAGAGGCAATACCTCTGCTGCCCATATCGTTACTCACCTCGTTCGATCGCGCCACAAGGAAGTCATTCTACACAGGGACTCGGCGCTTGGAGACACGGTACTCGAATGCTACAACTGTGGAGTCAAGAATGTTTTCCTTCTCGGCTTTATTCCGGCCAAGAGCGACACGCTTGTGGTTCTACTTTGTCGCCAGCCTTGTGCGGCACACACTGGGCCGAAGGACATGGTTTTTGACACATCACAATGGCAACCGCTGATTGATGATCGATCCTTCCTCCCTTGGCTTGTCTCGGTGCCTCTGGATCACGAGGTCATGCGCGCACGTCAAATCAGTAGCCATCAAATCAACAAGCTCGAAGAGTTGTGGCGCGAAAACGCTGCTGCAACACTCGATGATCTAGAACGTCCTGGCGTTGATGACGAGCCTAGTCCTGTCTTACTCAAATACGACGACGCATATCAGTACCAAAACATCTTTGGACCCCTTGTCAAGATTGAGGCTGATTACGACAAAAAACTCAAAGAATCGCAGACGCAAGAGAGCATCGTTATCCGATGGGACATCGGCTTGAACCAGAAGCATGTCGCTTGGTTCTTCTTGCCAAAGTTGGAGATTGGCGATGTCAAGCTGGCTGTGGGCGATGAGCTGAGATTGAGTTACAGAGGAGAGCTTCGGGCAGGTTGGGAGGGCTCCGGCTTCGTCATCAAAATACCAAATGGCGTATCGGACGAAGTTGGTCTCGAGTTGCGCAAGGCTGATAAAGTTCCCACACAATGCACCCACAACTTTGCCATCGACTATGTATGGAAGTCAACGAGCTTTGATCGCATGCAAACCGCACTCAAGTCCTTTGCCATCAATGAGCAGAGTGTCACTGGGTACATTTACCACAAGTTGCTCGGACACGATGTCGCTCCTCTGGTTCTCAAGGCTCAACTGCCTAAACGGTTCTCCGTGCCCAATCTACCAGATCTCAACATCTCTCAGGTTCAGGCGGTAAAGAGCGTGCTGCAAAAGCCATTGTCTCTGATTCAAGGGCCTCCTGGTACCGGAAAAACGGTCACGTCGGCCACGATTGTTTATCATCTGTCAAAAATGAATGCAGGCCAGGTCCTTGTCACGGCGCCGTCTAATGTTGCTGTTGACCAGCTTGCTTACAAGATCCACTGTACCGGATTGAAGGTTGTGCGCGTCTCTGCAAAGTCTAGAGAAGACCTAGATTCGCCCATTCGCTTTCTGACGCTTCATGAGCAAGTCAAGCACAACGATTCCAATACAGAGCTTCAAAAGCTGCTTCAGCTGAAGTCAGAGCTTGGTGAGCTCAGTTCTTCGGACGAGAAGAAGTTCAAGACCTTGATTCGTGCAGCGGAAAAGGAAATTTTGGCTAATGCCGATGTTGTTTGCGCTACATGTGTTGGCTGCGGTGACCCTCGGCTGGCAAACCTGAAATTCAAAACTGTCTTGATTGACGAGGCGACACAGGCGACTGAACCCGAATGCATGATTCCTCTCGTCTCCGGTTGCAAGCAGGCTGTACTCGTCGGCGATCATCAGCAGCTGCCTCCCGTCATCATGAACAAGAAGGCAGCGCGTGCAGGTCTCTGTCAGTCTCTGTTTGAGCGCTTGGTTTTTCTTGGGATGGCTCCGATTCGTTTAGCCGTCCAATACAGAATGCATCCCAAGATGTCGGAGTTCCCCAGCAACATGTTTTACGAGGGCATGTTGCAAAATGGAGTGACGGAGATTGAAAGACTCAGGCCGAATGTTGACTTTCCTTGGCCGATCGCCGAAATTCCCATGATGTTTCACAGCAATCTCGGACAGGAAGAGATTTCTGCATCTGGTACTAGCTACTTGAATCGCACAGAAGCTTCCAATGTTGAGAAGATTGTCACCAAGTTCTTCCGTTCTGGCGTCACGCCGGCGCAGATTGGTGTCATTACGCCATACGAAGGGCAGAGGTCTTACGTCGTCAGTTCGATGCAACAGAACGGTTCGCTGCGCAAAGATTTCTACAAGGATATTGAAGTCGCCAGTGTCGATGCGTTTCAAGGACGAGAAAAGGACTACATCATCCTTTCATGCGTGCGCTCCAATGAGCACCAAGGAATCGGCTTTCTCAGCGACCCGCGTCGTCTCAACGTGGCCTTGACCAGGGCCAAATACGGCTTGGTGATACTGGGCAACCCGCGCGTGTTGAGCAAGCATCCATTGTGGCATTTCTTGCTCTCGCATTACAAAAGCAATGATGTCTTGGTTGAGGGCCCTTTAGGCAATTTGCAGCGCTCCATGATCCAACTCTCGCGCCCAAAGGTTGCGTACCGCCAGCCAGAGCGGCACGTCATGCCAGGTCTAGGGAACGTCGATCAGATTCCGCTAGACGGTCATTTCGGCGGCGTACCGGATGCGCAAGTAGCTCATGGCTGGTCGAGTGGTCGGATGCAAAGTTGGACCCCGATCGACAGGTTTGCCGGAGCGCAACACTCAGACGCTGCCAGCGTATCTGAATTCGAATACCGCTCGCAAGCCGGTCACGAGTCGATGATGGGCAACGACGGGGGCAATGCTGCCAAGGGGACGAATGTCACCCGCTTCTGAGTCCTACATTGCTGTCAATTGGCCTCTACGAACTTGCCAGATCTGCCGTCTAGGTCGGCCATTGGGCATGAAGATCTTCAGCTGCTCTACACCGCATTCAAGCTCACCCTTTGGCGATGGCGACATCTACAAACTTGGCGCAGGAGTTGGACATACTCCGCAAAACATTCGCAATCAGTCTGTTTCAGCTCCTCACTCCTCACTGAGGTTGTCGTATGGTCACGCGACGCCAAGCTCTGTTAGTGCACAGATCGCCAAGCGCACAGGCTTTGTACATGCAGTCAATAGGCCGACGAGACTTCATGAAGTAGAAGTTGATACGGCTTGCAGCAATCGCCGAGCTGCCACCGCCACGCCAGGGTTCGTAGGTGGCTGAAAGAGCTTCCGTAGGTATTTCATCTCTAGTTCCTAGTAGACGAGACTTGAATCTGTCGATGCATGCTCGGGTGTCCACAAAGAAGCCGAGTTTGATTGGCTGTTTGCCCTTTTCTTATTTTCGGTTTCGATTCCGCCTGGATTCCAAGGATTTTGTGGGGGGTTTGGTGGCCTGGGGGTTTGGCACCGACCACCGACAGGCTACAACCCGGCCCGATTTGCCAAAGCGACACTCACAGCTCATCTCATCGCTCGGCTGCAGGCGCTACTTATCACGGTCATCCTGTGAAGCAGACGAGCGGTTCCCTTGGCAGACCAATTCCCGATCAGACAATTGTCTTGGCTCAGCGCATCACGTCAACGACACTCTTTCGGCCGTCCATTGCGGCATGAACGTTGTGCCATCGAGGCCCATGACTCACCAGCGAAATCTCACAAACGACAAGCCCTCTGTCGAGCACGCCGAAGATGTGGCATCCAAGGTGCCAGTCCGTAGCCGGTCCAATTCATGGTTCGTGCAAGTGAAACAGCGCGAGGCCAAGCTGGCCGCTGCCGAGGACAAGGCAGAAGCAAAGCGCGAGGCTCGTGAAACAAAGAAGGGCGGGCTCTTTTCCAGTTTGCGGAGACTGTCGGCTAGCAGTCGTGAACGGGCCGGGTCAATTTCCTCGGTAGCCAGCTCACAAGATCTCAATGCGCCGGCGCCTCGCATGACGCTCAACAGAAATGTATGTTGCTCGCGTCGAGTATGTATACTAATATGAATAGCCTAAGAGGAAGCGTGTGCAACTGCCCGGTCTACAACAGTCAAAGTTGCGTCGAGTCTGTTTTCAGCTGGACGAACTTGTAGAAGTGCGTACCTACGAACAGATCGAGTCTCACGACAATGCCAAGACTGCCAAGGACGAGGGACCCTTCCCGACGGTGGCGGATATGGAAGTTGTCAATGTTTACGCAGATATGCAGCCATTGGACCGTGCCGATCTCTATCTCCAATGCTGCAAGGTCTACCGGATCAAGCCCATTGAGCAAATTATTCGCCAATTTCGCAAGAACGGACCCACCTCTGCGCCGTACGAAGGGCCTCGAGAACTGATCTTTGAAAACATTGAATTAAAGGGTCTGGCAGCGGCAGCTCTTGCAGACACGATCGGCCTTCCTCTGACGGGCAAGCACCTTGTCGACGTTTCTTTTGTCAATTGTGGTCTGGATGACGCCAGTTTGAGACTACTGCTCAGCTGCATCTTTGCAAGCTCGAAGGTCGAGTCACTGAAGGTTGTCTACAATGGTGATACTAGCGCAGATGGCTTGTCCGATGCAATCACTTTTTTGTGCCTGTCCCCGCAGCTCAAGCACTTTTCCTGGCTCGGTACACAATGGTCAGATCAATCTCTAGAGCTCGTTGCCAATTTGCTTCGCGATGGAAAAGTCCGGGCGCTCTCGGAAATTGGTATCGGCAGCGCACCAGTCTCGAGCGGCACCTTGTTAAACTTCATCAGAGCGATGCACTCATCCGGTATGAAAGGCTTTGCTTTGCGCAACATGCGTTTAGCAGATAAGACTGCCCTACTCATCGCTCAATTGTGCTCTTCCGACGGCTTCCAGTTTATCGACTTGCAAGGGTCAGGCCCACCCGCCCAAATTCACACATTCTTGACGGCTCTATCTCCCGAATCGCCATTGCTCTATCTCGATCTTGAGGGCTGTGCGCTGGATGCACGCACGCTGCAACAGCTTTTGCTGATGATTGCAAATTTGCCAGAGTTTAGAGCTCTCAACATTGCGCACACTGATGTCAGGCCGTGCTTGCCTCTTCTCAAGAACACGCTTCGGCAATGGACAAAGCTCAGACGACTCAATCTTGGATCCACACAGCTCAGCTCCGAGAACATCATTTCTTTATGCGAAGTGCTTTCACAGCACCAGCTTTCGCTTTTGGTCTTGAACGGTCTTGCCATCAACGAGGCTGCCCTAACGACTCTTCTAGCGCTGGTACGGGTCAGCAAGACCCTGGTCAGTCTCGAGATTGACGCGCCTGCTTCAGGATACAGTTCAGAGATTGCACAGAAAATTGTCGCCGAGTGCTTGCGAAACATCAGCAGGGTTGAGACAAGCCACATCGAAACGCATATTCGAGCCGAATCTGATACCTTCCAGCCCGCTGCGATGAAAATTCAACAAGAGAACATGTCTAGCCAACAGCTTGCGTCGCGCGACAAGACGTCAGATCTGACAGCTGGCGCCCATGGCGTAGCAGACGCACTCGATCAGCTTCTCGACCAACGCGACACTGAAGCGTCAATGCTTCCGCTTGATCTGCTCGATCGTGCCCGTCAGCTGAGCAAGCGTATGGAACCTTTGCTCGAGGACGCCACTGATGAAATTGAACATCGCCGGGTTGAGCTCGTCATCGTCACTCTGCACAACGTGATCCATCGCTTTGAAGGTATGTACCCGGCTGCTCGTCTCGACGAAGCCCATTATGAGGCCGAATTTGAAAAGACCAGTCGATCCGAGCACACTGGACGGCGAATGGCCGAGTATATGCCACAGCACAGCGGGCTGGCAAACCGCAAATCGCGTGTGCTGGAGGCCGAGGAAGGCGAAATCATGCGCATGGCGAACCAAATGTCCAATCGCTTGTCCATTCTGCGATCAGCAGCTAGTAGTCCATCTCGCGGGAATTCTGCCGCCCAGTCTCGTGGCGAATTGGCCGACGCCAAGGAAGCCGAGCTACTGGAAAATCTCAATGCAGCCGATGGATCTGATCTCAAAGCGAGGCTGTATGAGTTGCAAAAGCAAGGGTATCGATACGATCGGCCTCTGCAAGGCTCATCGACCACGCACTGATATTTTGCCATGTCATGCTGCCACTCTTAATGTACATCTTCATATGTTGATTGATCAAGTGTCCAAGCAATAGTAACCTTGACGAGTAGTCAAGTAAATACCTGTGTACATACTTACATGTACAGGTATCTAAGTCGTCAAGCATGTAAATGTAGATGAGCACAATAAAGATCTCTGCCTTCGAAGGTCCCCTCCCATACTGGGCACGTTTTATCAGCTGTGGCTCAACAAAAGCATGTGACAGCTAAATTCACCGCTGCTCAGTCATTCATGTTGGGGGGCACACCGCTGTGCTGCAATCGTTGCACCATGTGTCACATAGTCACTGTCGCATGCTATTTAGATGCCATTGTCGTATTCGCCAATGGAAAAAGCCGATGGGTCCTTTGCCACCCCACGATGGCGCATGTTGGACAGAGGCACAAATCAGCAGTACAGCTGCCCAGGTGTTCAAGATCAATGTGGTGCTACGCCGCCATTATCACGTGATTCGCAGTCCGCGCAGGAGTCCCTCGCCTTCAGGCTCTCATCATCTGTGACACACAGAAGCAACTCAAGGGTGCCTTACCTAAGTACTGCGTTCACTACATCTCGCGAGTCTGCCATTCGTCGTCATTGCGTCTCTTTCTTTCGTTTTGCATTTGGTCTCAGCGGATCCGCCCACGTCGCGCTTTCTCATCGTCTGCGGCTTCCAAGGTTGTCACTTCAATCGCGCTCCCCAGCTCGCCTGCTCACAGCTTTGATGTTGTCTTGAAACTGTTTGGGCGACTTCCTCTTCAACGCCATTTTTATTGCGCTCGCTTTGATCCACAGACGTGTCATCGCGACTTTGGTTGTTCCGGCTCATATGGTCAGGCTACGTTTTCCTGCGCGCGTAGTTGACGTATCGTCCACCATTGTGCTATACGAGCTGCTAAAGCTTAGTATCTTTGTCTACAAACAGGGCAAGACACAAACCCCACACCGACAGCAATCAAAAGGACATCGTGTCCCGTCCGTGAATCCGTCGCTGGTACCGCTTGCCGCGGACCAGGGCTCACGAGCGCGTGCCTCTGGACATGTCAGATTCCGGAAGCAGGTTCAAGTGTTTGGTGACGGTTTGCTATGGGTTCGATCTCGACACCGACGACACGGGTTCGCTGCTGATTTGACATACGCTTTACATCAGCCAGCCGAGTTGAGGAGAAAGATGATATCCAGAACTAGCATGCGGCTTCACAGCCGAAACGTTGGTAAGGATCACGCCTCCGCTGGCCAATCTAGACCCTCCGAGGATTTCTCAGTTATTCGGTTTCCAGGGCTTCCTCATTCATCAACGGGTACTGCGGCAGCCGAGCATGCGATTCCGGTCTGAGCCCTCAGGCGCCAATAAAACTGTCGGATCTCAGTGTTGCAATTGTGACTTTTTCTGATCTGCGCTTTCAAGCGCGGCCCACGATGTTCGTCAAAAGCGGTCAAAGATCGAAATCCCGGGCGTTCTGATTTCACAACTTCCCTCTCACAAGCTCGATCTCGAAGGTCTATCATCTATCGTGACCGGGTTTGCGTACGGTTATCACACCTCACCAAAGGTACATCCGCACTTTGGTGAGGCCGAGGAGCTTTATATCACAACATCATCTACAAAGGCAAGCTTTTAAGTCGTACAGCGGCAAAGATCAGGGCGTTGCGGTCTCGTAACTTTGTTCGTCATTGACGAAGGGGCGATCCAGTGGTTCGGCTCGTGCCTTACAGTAGCTGCCGCCATCACAAGCGCTCGCTTTATCGACCTTGGATATTCGCAAGACTGGTGAGGGGCTTCTTTGACATGCGTCAGCCAGAAGCGCTTTGAATCGTTCGCTTGGCGTTTTCCTTGGAGCTTTCGCCTCGATGTCAATGTGGACTGCGTTTCTTGTCTGCTCAACTACCACTGACGTAGCCATCCTGGTACGCCACACAGATATGTTGAAATACTTGTCCTCAAGGACCGGGTTTGCGTACGGTTATTCCACCTCACCAAAAGTTCTTCCGCGCTTTGGTGAGGCCGAGGAGCGCTATATCACAACACCCCCCCCCTAGCTCCGAGGCTACTGTTGAGCGCCGGACATATTTGGGGTGCCATCTGGTCGTCAGGCGGTAGTCAATCTGCCAGCGTGTTGGAATAGCTTCATAGCAATAAACTACATGCGCATCTCAGCACAACAGGTGTATGAGCCTTAGTAACCCGACTTCTGAGCAAGATAGTCTGCCAGAGCAAGGAGACGACGCACCTGAGCGAAGGTCTGAACACGAACACGAATCCGCACACGAATCCGCACACGAGTCCGCACACGAATCCGCATACAAAGAACCAGTAAAGCAGGGCAAGATGGCCACTAAGCGCACCGCAGCAGACAAGCAGCGACACAACGAGGATTTGATGAGGCTTAACCCAGAACTCAAGTATGATGGGCGTCCTGAAACGTGGCACAATTTCAAGGGCCGCTTCAAGATTGCAGCGAAGGCATACCGACTTACGCCCTACCTCTTCGAGGACGACCCGAAAGAGTTCCTTGGCAAAGACTTTTTCACGAGGTCTATGCTGACGACGCTGTCTGTCTCTTGAGCAAGTACCTGGACGACAACGTTTTGAGCCGCATCAACATCGACTTGCCTGCCAACCAGATATGGGCCAAACTAGCATCGGGTGCCAATGAGGGCCCTGCTGGTCAGATGGTCGGCCGTTACCAAGCCAGTCTGAATGCGTACAAGTGCAAGCCCGGTGCTTCTATCCGCGAACACGTCGACACCGTCCAAGGCATGATCAACCAGGTGGAAGGATATGGCAGGACGCAGACTGACTGGGAAAAGAGGGACCGACTTGTGAACTCTTTACCGCTAAGCTGGAATGGCTTCAAGACTGCCTACCTTGCAAGCAATGTCTTTGACCTGGACCAGACTGTCCGAGGCCTTTACACAGAGGAGCAACGACTGGCAGAGCAGGAGAAGGAATCCGCCATGGCCATGGTAGCTACACGTCCTGCTTACCAGGTCAACTACCCTGCGAAGGACTTCTCCACGTACCGATGCTTCAACTGCGACAAGATTGGGCATATCAAACGAAAGTGCCCTTTCCCTGCAAAGGGGTCCAAGTCGCACCAAGAAGGTAGTAAGCTATCCGACCCTTACCGTGCAAGTGTTCGTAGCGCCACTTTTCCTGACAGCTGTGACGATGTGACAAGTGGCGACAACATGATTGACCAAGCTCGTGTAATGACCATGACAGCCTCCACTACGAGCATGCATCTAGCCAGGATGACCAGTAACGCAATTGAGACCGATCCGACCGAACCTGCGACCGCACTATTTAGTGGGACTGTAAAAGAATCGAGACTGGGTCACCGACACTGGCTCCGACCACCATGTCAGTCACAACAAGGACGTCTTTCTTGAGATCAGAAAGACGAATATGCCAAGCAAAATCAGCTTTGGTGACAAGAGCTCGTAGCCAGTTATAGAATCCGGCGATGCCATCGTCAGCGACAAGCTAGTAGCAAAGGATGTAGTGATACGTTTCTTGAGGGTCTAGCAGCTAAGTGGGCGAAGCCTTCTACTTATCCTTGTGGGCTGGCATGGACCCTTCCTGAACTCAGGGGTATGACAAATACCGCACGACGCAACATCCGCGAGCTCACACGTGATGCATCAAGCAACACAACACTCCACCTAGCTCGCGGCTGTCTGCTTCAAGTCGATCGAGGGTCGTCGCAGTCCTAGCATAGCAGCGAACTTTTGCAGCTTGTGTCGCCCAAGAGCTTTCGTCGTCAAGTCCGCAATCATGTCTCCAGTCGCGACGTAGTCGATGGACATACGGGCCCAGCGCAGACAATCACGCACAAAATGATACTTGGTCCGAATGTGCTTCGTTCGTATGTTAAACTTGGCGTCTTGGGCTAAAGCAATTGCGCCCTGATTGTCGCCATGCAGATGAAACACCAAAGTTGCGTCGCTCGCCTTAAAATCAGGACACATGTGCTGCAGAATGACCTTGATCCACTCTACTGTTGTGTTGCTTGAGGCATCACGTGTGAGCTCGCGGATGTTGCGTCGTGCGGTATTTGTCATACCCCTGAGTTCAGGAAGGGTCATGCCAGCCCGCAAGGATAAGTAGAGGGCTTCGCCCACTTAGTTACTAGACCCTCAAGAAACGTATCATTACATTCGTGACATAGACGTGTGACCGGCAAGGACCGATGTCGCGTGCCAGGCTGAGAGAGCAGAATAGAGAGAGTGGATGAAGATAACGCGATACCAGGACTGAAATGGAATCTTGGCACTGCAGGGCTTAGATCAAGATCACATGATCGGCCGCACCCGTTGACAAGACGAAGATGAAACGGAACGAATCTAGTTACGCTCGGGAAATCTAGGTTGCCCAGTGGAAGCAAGACCCTAACCGATGGTTCGGCTGCCAGACTACGAGCTAGTTCAGGACTTTGATTGATTTCCTTGCGCTCGACTGGCTGAAGTCATCTATTTGTTGAATGAGCAGCGAGCCCATATTATCGATGCCGCCATGACAGTACCCAGAGCAGCTAGTATAAGTCGTTAAATATTGCTCTGTTATCTGTCATGTTTGAGGTAGGCTCAATGCTGTCAGGTACCCTTGATTACCTCACGAAGGACAAGAGCAAGATCAGAACGTCAAGAAAGCCCGAGCTTGAACAACTGGCAAGACGCGCAACTTTGGTGCTTCGCCTACTGCATTTTTGAGCGAGCTGGAAAGTCATTGACCACGACGCCGGTCCACAAACTCTGGGAAGTAATCTGCAATATTGATCTTTTTGACTCGCTGCCTAAATTGATTCTCAGAGTTCGTCGTGGCCAATGACTTTCCAATTCAACCAAAAATGCAGTCGATCGGCGAAGCTCACCAAATTTGCACGTCTTGCCAGTTGCTCAAGATCGAGCTTCCTTGACGTTCCGATCTTGCTCTTGTCCTTCGTGAGGAAATCAAGGGTGCGTGAAAACATTGCGCCTGCCTCGACCTTGACTTTGAAAACTCGCCACGTCGACAAGTTTCCTTTGTACTTGTCGGTATACAAACCGCTGAGCATGCTCTCCGGCAGGCGGCAGGTTTGTTGGCGTCGTCATCGCGTACAGTAGCGCTGGGCTTATCGAACTGTTACTACACGATTCTTGAGATTATGGCTACTGAGTTGGCGAACTCCTCTACTTATCCTTGCGGGCTGGCACGGATCCTTCTTTGAACTCAGGGGTATGGCAAATACCACACGACGCAACGTCCACGAGCTCGCACGTGATGTATCAAGCAACACAACATGCCAAATGAAATTGAATTTGAAAGTGCTTTGGAACAGGACTTTAATGCTATCGCCACCCATGTTGAGCTAGGATGAATTCAGCAGCGATTGTCAGCGGCAGGTCCTTTCCTACTGAGAAGCTATAAGGTGCTACGCTGCTTTTTACATTTTCATAAAGAACGAACTGAACGCATCTCGCGCTCAACAACACATTATAGATCTATTCCACAGCCTACGCATTGCTGTCTCGCTGCACATCACTTGCCAGCTTGTCGTGTAACGGACTACAAGTTGACTACCCCTCGTCCCCAATTAGGAAGAGACTGTAGTGTTGAATAATGATCAAATCACATTCGGAGCATTCGGAGCTCTCATCCGAACAGCAAGAGAGGGAACTCAAAACATTGACATCTTTTCACATCAGTGCTTGACTCGGCGGGTTGACTAATGATTAATCAAACGAAGTGTTTCTCAATTCCAATGTCCCTTGACTTTGCTTCTCATGTACAATTCTAGCAGGTGCAGAGCGAATCGATAGGTCTTTGGCAATTACATTAGCAAAGAAATGCGCCATCAAACACCTCGACTATGCATGCTGAGCCTCCCAGGTGAAAACCATGGCTTCCATTGACCCACCCGTTGGCATTCGTGCCTTCCCAGGGCTCACATCGGAGGTGCAATTTGCACTCCAGAGGTCGACTCCTTCGGGGTCCTTCCCTTCTCTTAGCTTGCAAATACTCGTAACTTGTAACCAAATGCGTAATTGTAAAATTCCCATCGATTTCGTGCGCTGAAGGTGCCCATTGGAAAGAAGAGCGTACTCTCGTAACATCGCGTCAGAACCGAGGAAGCGCGTCAAGAGCCTTCTCTATTGAGCTTCTGTCCAATTCTCCGCTTCAGAGAAATCGAAAATTTTATTTGGATTCAGCAGTAAGAGTGGGTCGACAGCGAGTTTCAATCGCTTCATAAGTCCGACAGTCTCTTCGCCGAGCTCTTGCAGTAGATATTTCTTCTTTACAATTCCGACCCCGTGCTCCCCGGTACAAGTTCCGTCCAACTCAATAGAACGTCTGACAAGATGACTGACGGCATCCTCGACTGCCTTCTTTTCAACAGGATCGGCTTTGTTGTAGAGAATCTGAAGTCAGCTTTTGATTGATTCATAAAGGGCCGCCTCACAATGGAATGCGCATTGCCATCGCCAGCATGGCTGACGATACTCGCAAAGACGCCAATGGACGTCATCTTCTCCTTGACCTCCTTAATGAGTTGTGGTAGATTTGACAAAGGGACACAGTAGTCGGTTGTCCAGACAACTTCGCCCTTCTCTGGGTCTGCAGCTGCCATGAGACTCCAAAGTGCTTCTTTGCGAGCGAGCCATAAGCTTTGAGAGTCAGCTTCGTTTCGCGCAAAGTCAAAAGCCTCGGCATTGGTTGCCTTGGCTATCTTGTTGACTTGCTGAATTTGATCGTCGACGGAAGCTTGACTGCCAGAGAACTTCATAAACAAATGAGGCAACTCCTTGTAGACACGACTGTCTGAGCCGGCAGTGGATTGATTGACAGCCTTCATTTGTACTTCGTCCAAGAGTTCGAGCGCGCCACATGGGACACCTTTTGCCATGATTTGTGACACACAAGAGGCGGCGTCGAACAGTGTAGGGAATGGGGCGATGGCAACGCGCGTAACTTCTGGCACGACGGCAAGTTTCAGTGTCGCCTCTGTCACAAGACCGAGAGTTCCTTCGCTGCCGACGAAAAGACGGGTCAGATCATAGCCTGCTGATGACTTGCGCGGTCGACGGCGCGTTTTAACGATGGTCCCGTCAGCCAAGACGACAGTGAGTGATAGAACCCATTCTTTCATCGTACCGTAGCGTGCAGCGTTTGTGCCCGAGCAACCGGTGCCAATCATTCCCCCGATACGAGCACCTGGCCCTGGATCCGGCGGAAAGAAGAGGTTGTGCTCTTTGAGTGCCTGGTTGAGTTCTTGCCAGCCAATCGCGGGCTGTACAACAACATCAAGGTCATCTTTGTGGAGAGTAAGGATCTGATCCATATGCGCAAAGTCTAAGCAGATGCCTCCTTGTGTTGCGCTAAAATGTCCTTCAAGGGAGGTGCCGCCAGAATATGCAATCATTGGCAACCGGTACTTGTGACAAATCCTCGCAATTTTGGACACATCCTCTGTGGTTTTGGGAAACGCCACGGCGATTGGACGCGTTTCAATATTGTACGTGGCCCAGCTGCTGAAGCCATGCCGCTCAAGCTCTTCGTCGTCCGTCGTGATGCCATCTTCTCCCATGAATGCTTGTATCTCTGGCATGGCTTTGAGGAGCTCTTTGGCGCCGCCATATTTCGGCGCAGGCTGGAGTTTACTGATGATGCTTGCAGTCTCCTCTGCTTGATCTGCAGCGCGGCTTGTCAAAAGACCAATGGCGTAAGTGCTCACGCCTGTAAGCGTTGATAGAAGCAGAGCCTTGCCTGTAGACCAGCGGATGGGCGGACGTGCTTGTGACAATGGGGACCGTATGGTGCTCGCATGCCGTACAGTCTGGCGAAAGCCACGGGCCAACATGAATGCTCGAGTGATATCGCTACAATCTACGCCCTGCTTCTGCAAGAGACCGAAGCCAAAAGATGCTTTTGTCGCGTTTGTGAAACCTGGGGTAGTTGAGTTGCAATCGCGTCGAGACTTGGGAAGCAAAGCGTGGGATGTGTAGATGAAGATGGCAACTGCCGATGGCCACAACAAAGGCATGTGAGACGTGACAACATCTAGAAGTCTAAATCTAAGAACAGCGTCGGCAGTTACGCGGCAGCTATTGCATCGGTGTGAGCGCTGGCTTCTCTTCAAGCCCCTTGTGGTATTCTTCCGCTTTTTGAATAGTCGTCATGTTGGCCTTGAGCTTGTTAAGCGTCTCGACATACTCATCCTCCTCCACACTGTCAAAGACGATGCCGCCTCCAGCCTGCAAATAAACACATCCATCCTTGAAGGTCATTGTGCGGATAGCGATGCAAGTGTCCATACTGGTCTTGTCATAGCCCCATCGACCGACGGCGCCAGCATAGACGCCTCGCTTCTCACCCTCAAGTTCGGCGATGAGTTCCATGGCGCGCACTTTGGGGGCGCCTGAGACTGTGCCAGCAGGGAAGATACTTCGAAATGCGTCAAAGCGCGTCTGGTCTTTGCGCAAAACGCCAGAGACTTGCGATGTCATGTGTGAAACATGAGAGAAGCGCTCCACCGTCATGAAGCGGTCAACATTGGTGGTACGTGGGTCGCAGACACGGTTGATGTCATTTCGTGCGAGATCGACCAGCATGACATGCTCGGCACGATCTTTTGCAGAATGGAGCAGGGCATCTGCCAGCGCATCGTCTTCAGCGACGGTTTTGCCGCGATGCACTGTACCGGCGATGGGATGTGTCAGAATTCGGCCGGCTTCTTCCTTGACGAGCAGCTCGGGCGAGGCGCCAATGAGCTTGAAATCGTCACAGTCAATGTAAAACATGTATGGTGACGGATTGACTTGTCGTAGCTGTCGATAAATGTTGAAGGGATGTAGATCGGTCGGCCGCCGGATGCGCTGTGAGGGAACCGCTTGGATGATGTCGCCTTTGCGAATATGCGACTTCAGCCTTGTGACGTGCGCTTCATAGCCAGCCTTGCCAATATTGCTTTCGTATGAATTGCCGAGCGTAATGGGCCCTTGCGATACGCGTGGTGTTGGCTGCTGCAAAAGTCGTGTATAGTGCTGAACCGTTTCGCGGGCTTGAGCATATTCTTGCTCTAGATCGTTGTCTCCATCGAGAAACAGATGCGTGACAATCTTGATGCTGTTGAAGATGTGGTCAAAGCAGACGACGGTCTTGTGGTAAAACATGATTGACTCGGGCGTGCCAAGGATATCCTTCAGGTCACGCTTCGTCCGCGGCTCAAAATACTTGACGCAGTCGTACGAGACAAATCCAATAGCACCGCCGCTGAATGGCGGAACACCTGGCACCTGAAGAAGACGATACGTGTCCAGATGCGCCTCTAAATCAATCAGCGGGTCCTCCTCTTTGCCATGACCTGGTCCGCTCTTGACCACTTCGTAGGGGTCTGCACCGATGTAGCTGTACCTGCTCAGCTTTTCGCCGCCTGCGATACTTTCCAATAGAAAGGAATACTTGCTTCCCTGGGCAATTTTGAGATAGGCATTCGCTGGGAGGCCGTCTGCAGGGATGGTTGCAAAGACGGGCACAACATTGGGTTGGTTGTCGGCCTCTTCGATGAGCTGCTTGAGATCAGGCAGAGCGGGCGACAGCATGGCTATACGCTCCAACTTCTGCCTCTATAGCTTGGCTACCTAGATGTTCGTTGCTTCTATCGCTTGATCTCCTTGTCCTTGATCATGATGAATGCACTTTTTGGTCTAGGTCACGTGCATCCATTTCCGGGCGACCTCTCGGAACAGACAGGCAGCAACTGACTAACTTGCACAAGTCAAGACCACTAGGGATAGCCCATACAACAAGACATGTCGGACGCAAAGGACACCAAAGACGCACAGCCAGAGCTCAGGCCCTTTACCTTCTCGACCGCAGGCTACGACGCCCGATACCCAAACACCAACCAGGTATGTTGTCTACTTAAGTCGAAAGACATCCTTCATGGACTTGTATACTGACTTTGACCAGACCAAGCACTGTTTCCAGGACTACATTGACTACCACAAGTGTGTCTTCCGGCGCGGCAAGGACTTTGTGCCTTGTCAAAAGTACTTCCAGTCCTACCACGCCCTCTGCCCCAACGAGTGGTAAGCATCTATCGAATCTATTCTCATGTGGCAAGATGCTGACCAGCTTTTCTAGGCACCAGAACTGGGACACGCTCCGGGAGAATGGCAACTTCCCTACTGACCTTGAATAGGCGCCATCTCTGTACTGATAGATGCGCTCCTTCTATTCATATCCTAGCTGTGTCATTCAAGCCTGCCGCCTCGTATCTTTCCTTCTGACACTGTTTTGCTCCACGACACCCGCGCTATATCGTGAACCCACCCATCACACACTGTAATAGCCAGTCTCAAGATGCATCGACAATGAAAGAAAGGCAAGGCGACGCCGTCCACTATCCGTTCTACCTCGGCGGCACCTCCTCCATGGCCGCCGCCGCATGCACCCATCCACTCGATCTCGCAAAAGTCCGCATGCAAACAGCAGCAACTCTGCCCGCCGGCGCCTCAAAGCAGGGGTTCCTCGCCACCATCGCCGCCGTCGCCCGCATAGAGGGACCTCGCGCTTTGTATGCAGGTCTCTCAGCCTCGCTTCTGCGTCAGGCCACCTACAGCACGACCCGTTTTGGTGTTTATGAAGAATTAAAAGCGCGCATATCGAATCCGTCGTTTTTAACGCTCGTGGGTCTTGCGAGTACAGCAGGTCTTGCCGGTGCCATCGTCGGTAACCCAGCTGATGTACTCAATGTCCGCATGCAAAACGATCTCACTCTGCCGCCAGCGAAACGGCGCAACTACAAGAATGCGATCGATGGACTCTTGCGGATGGCACGCGAAGAGGGCGTCGGCAGCTTATTCCGAGGTGTCGGTGCCAATGGTGCACGCGGCGTGCTTATGACTGCCTCACAGCTTGCTTCCTACGATCTCTTCAAGCAAGGTCTCTTGCGCTACGGCATCCTCAAGCACGACAATCTCGTCTGCCATTTTTCAGCCAGTTTCCTCGCTGGCTTTGTGGCCACCACAGTCTGCTCGCCCTTCGACGTCCTCAAGACACGCATCATGTCGGCCAAGGGCAACACGCCCATTCTCGTCGTCTGCAAGGAGGCGCTCGCTAAAGAAGGATACGGAGTCATGCTGCGTGGATGGGGACCGTCTTTTGTCAGGCTCATGCCGCAGACTGTCATTACCATGCTTGTTCTAGAACAGCAGAAACGATTATATAGAGCATGGACCGTATAGAGGGTACTCATCTGCTCAGCTTGCTTGTACTCTGCACGTAGCTAAAATTTAATGAGAGGCAATATTTAGACAAAAAATAAAAAGTCAAGTCCCCGCTGCCTGGATTGAACAGGCGACCCCATGATATCGATTAAGTTACAGTCATATGCTCTTCCAACTGAGCTAAGCGGGGATTTTGAAACTGGAAAGTTAGATCTAATATTAGCGACAAAATACAACTCTTGAAAAGTCACGTGACCTGAACGCAAGAGCTGCTAGGCAGATCGAACAAGGTGATCATTCGCGTGGTCAGACAGCCTCCTGTGATTGACGTACAGCCGAGAGATACCGCATGGTCTTGCGTGACCTTTGCGTCAGCGACTATTGCGCTTCAGTGACAAGAAAAGCCTGCCCAGATGCCTTTGAGACAACAATCCCACCACATTTTTGTAGCTGATGAGCAGCATGACTTCTATGTACATGAGAGCCGTCGTCCTTTCGCGAAAGAATAACTGTAGCTTTGCCGAGCGGTGCACAAACCTGACAAGTCGTCCAGCGTTCCTGCCTTGAGAAAAATACGCAGATGTCATGCAAGTAAGCGATATGCATGAGAACATCAGGCAGATCTTTGCAAGTCTGCAGAATGATCGAGGGTATGCAGCTCCAGATTGACAGCCATTGTGTTGCAAATGAAACACGTCGAGACAAACAGGTGTAGTACAGTAGAGCCAGACACTAGATTGTTCTTTTCAGGAAGCCACAGTGACAGCTAATGTTTTGTAATTGAAAGCAGGTGAGCTCGTGAGCCAGGAGAGACAAGAAGCAGGTCAGCGCGTAGCTAGGCTTGGTCAGTTTTCAAGAGTCATCTCTGGTCCTCAACTTCAGGTGGTTTCAACTGATTTGTGCCTTGGCTATTGCCAAATTTCACAAACTTTGCTGGAGCCAGCCACGCACGCAATCTGGGTATTGAACATCTTTCTCGAACATCTTTTTAGCCTCTGCTTGCCAACCTGCTTGCATGTCGATCTCCATCATCTCGAGACAAGCTTCCATGCCATGCGCGTGCATGACCCCTGCTGTCTTACGCTTTTCGTCTGCATGACTTGAATGCACATTGTATGGCATTGGCACAACCATCGTCATCCAGCAGAAGCTTGATCAGGCGCGTTGCACCCTGTATTTCAACCACGATGTGCTTCGTCTGCATCAGCTCGTCTGATTTCTGGAGCTCATGCGTTTGGCGCGTTGCTTAAAGCAATGCGTTTTGTACCAACCAAGTGGCGCAAGCCAGATGAAGTTAATGCTGTTGCTGTGATCTATACCGAACCGGTTAGGATCCAAGATCAGTTTCGTCTCTCGCATACTTACCGAGTCGTACAAGGCTTTGGAGGTGCTTTGACAAAAGGATGGCTTGTTTGTGGTTATGAAGCCATCAGCGACGCTTGTTGCGTCTCATACGTAACGTGTAGCATCATGAGCTTGTCAACCTAGCTTCTCGGCTCTCAGAACTTCAACGTTCCGATCAGCTGTTCACTTGCTGCAGCTTGATCTCTGCTGAGACGGAGCACCTTGAGCGCAATCAATCTGTGACAATGCAAAAAGCGCAAGTCTGGCAAAAGCATCAGTAGCAGCAGCGTTCATGGCGCATAGTCCTCTTCATGAACGGTGAAGCATCGACCATCAAGCATCTTATCTGAAAGGACAACACAGATCTTGTCAGAGACTTGATCAACGGTCCGGAACGCAGGAAGTCGTCTCAGGGGCTCGGATGGTTTCAGTGGAGAGGTGTGGTGGTCAGGAGAGAAGGAGTCGTGAAGAAACGAAGGAGGAAGCCCCTGAACAGAGCAGAGCAGAGCAGAGCAGAGGGTGCAGACCACCCTCGCTGCTCAGTTACTCTACACGACACACAACAAACTCAAGCTTCTGAGAGACAATCAACACAGCGCAATCTCCATCCTCTCAACCAGGTCTCCCCTCTGTCGCCTTGCCTGGCACCTAGCGAACGGCTCCAGTCACAAGCTACGGTGGTCTGCACAGAGGAACAGGCCATGGGTCGCCAACCACTGCCAATGCTCGCTCAGCACGTCCTGGCTAAGCGGTATGAAGTCTTCAAGCAGATTGGCGATGGCAGCTTTGGCACTGTGGCCTTGGGCAAGCGAAGGCAGAAAGGCTCACCGCTCGTTGTATGTCGCGTCTCATGGCCATGTCTGCTGCTTGCATCTCGCTAGAGAGCACAATCAGCCGGCACAACCATCTTGGATGCATTCAATTGACTGACAAACATAGGCCATCAAGTCAATGAAGAAGCCGATCCAGCCGCCAGAGGAGTGTCTCAAGCTACGCGAGTATCAGAGTCTATACACGATCCCGCCGCACCCAAGCATCATCACTGTGCTCGAGTCCTTTTACGATCCAGAGACCTTGACTTTTCACATGGTGATGGAGTCGATGGATCAGAACCTCTACCAGCTCATCAAGTCGCGCAAAGACCGCCCTTTCGACCTTGCCACAGTGCGCTCGATCCTACGTCAAGTCCTAGAGGCACTTCACCATTGTCACGTCCACAACTACTTTCACCGCGACATCAAGCCAGAAAACATCCTCGTCAGTGGCAATCTCGTCAAACTGGCCGATTTTGGACTCGCACGCGAAATTACAAGCCGGCCTCCCTACACGCAGTATGTCAGCACACGCTGGTATCGTGCTCCCGAAGTCCTTTTGCGTGCGCGCGATTACTCGGCCCCTGTCGATATTTGGGCGCTCGGTGCCATGGCAGTCGAGATTGCTGTCCTACAACCCTTGTTCCCAGGCAAAGACGAGGCCGATCAAGTCTGGCAGCTCTGCGAAGTGCTCGGCACACCTGGCATCTGGACGGGCAAGGACGGACTTCCTCTCGGCGGCGGTGAATGGCCCGAAGCAGTGTCGCTTGCTGAGGAGCTTGGCTTCACGTTTCCGACCCTCCAACCCATCCCGTTGATCGAGATTATGGGTCGCAGCTGGCCAACAAGCCTGATGACGCTGGCCTCGGCCTGTATGCTTTGGGATCCACGTAAGAGGCCCACCTCTGCTGAGCTCTTGCGGCATGATTTTTTTGAGCAACCGCCTCCGCCGACATCGCAGCCTTTGCAGCAAACTGCTCCATCGGTGGTACGCGAGAAACGCATGTCTCTCCTTGGCAAGGTGCAACACTCGCTCGATAATCTCAAGGAAGGCAGCACGCATCGTCAATCGTGGTTCAGGCGCAAGGAAAAGCCCGTGCGTCCTGAAAGCAACCGTCTCGGGCCGCCACCCCAATATCAGGCGAGTCCGCTGGAACCTGTTCGCGTCACGTCGCCTGTGTATGCAGTCAAGCGCGAGAAGGCGACGCTCGAAGCGTCTACCTCAATGGCACGACACAAGAAGCAAAAGGGTCAATCGAAGGTCTCGGTAGATCAGCAAGCTGGACCGCTTCTTACGGCCGGAACAGATGTCATGAATCACGACGCCTTTGAACGTGACTTGACACTGCCAACCCCTCGCTCAGGACCCGTCTCTTCACGCACACGCAGGCGCTACCCGGAAGTTAGTGTGCCAACCGAAGAGCAACTACTCGACATTGAGCTGCAGAGTGCGGCGCGAGCCATGCGCCACCTGGACGTTCCCTCGTATGCCAAGCCGACTGTGACCTCGCAGCGACGCGCCAGCAGTGTTCATAAACAGCGCAAGACAACGGTCGACCTGCTGCCGATGACCATGCCACTCACGCCGGAGAAACACTACTTTTAAAATCCGCTTCTCCTTCTTTCAATGCCATACAAGAGACGATGCTCCCTTCTTAGACTAGCTGCTCTTCATCTTACTCTTCTTTTCTACTACTACAATGCTTTGTACGCGCACTGTGTGTCTACGAGTTGAAACGAGTCTATGACCAAGGAACGCCACTGCCACTCGCTCCGAGGTGACCCGTGACACCAGCATACTGTGCATTCATGCCATCATACTGCTCCACCGGCTGATCTTTCTCAAGTTCACGCAGCACCACGGCAAGCTTTTGCTGCAGATATGTGATGCTCTGTGCCATCACCTCATTCGGTGGGATTTGCCCAACCGCCTCGAGATCAAAATAGAAGCGATCCGGCTCTGCCTTGTAATCAAAGGGTGCACCTTCGACCGGTGCTTCTTCCCAATCGGCATTCTTGCTTCGGGGCCACTCCGCCATCGCGTCCTCCTCGAACCAGTACTCGGTATGCCGCAACTTGTTGTGAGGATCATACTCGAAGCCGACAGCGCTGACAGGTGCGAACTTGGCATGCTCCTTGGCGACACCCTTTTTGGCGATACAGCGCATGCGTAGCTCCTGGCCACGCGCAAGCTTACAGAGCAGAACGCCATGACCGGCTTCATCTGCCAAGACGGGCGACCCGAATGTGTTGGTACCGTCGACATCGCCATAGGCGTTCTCTGATGCGACCGTCATCATGGACGCATATACATTCATCGTCTCTGATGCTTGCGCACTGCAGCTCGCATTCAGCGTCAGCACGACAGAGCATTTTGCGCAAAACTCATCACAATCGCAGTCGCGCGCGTAAATCAGCCGCTTGTCAATATCCTCCGAGTGCAGAGCAAGGAGACCGAGTCGATGAGCGAGGAATTCGTCCGGCAAGACGCTCGTATTGTTGTGGATTTCGACAAGATCTATGGCGAGTGTGGGTATTTCGGCCATCATGATACGCCTGATGGAGTTGGCGAAGCTAGAGCGAGTCAGCGATAGAACCTGGTACTGTAGAGGGCCTTACGCGAGGTCGACATTGGAAAGAACAAAGTCGACGTGATCCCGTCCGAGTTCGCGGATGGTGACTTGAGGCCCTGCATCGAGCGACATGTCGTCCACGAACAAGAAGCGCAGACGACCCTCCACAAACTACAAGTACTTGTCAAGACCACAAGTGCTTCGATAGCTACAATAAGAAATGCAAGCTAGATGACAGATCAACAGGCGCTCTTTCACTTTAGCATCGCGCGCATCACTGCTGCACAAGTCTTGCGCGCAGTCGGCATCGATCGCGCCGCCAGCCCTGTGCTGGACTCGCTCACTGACCTCCTCATTCGCATGCTCGGCCTTCTTGCCACGGAAGCCGTCACAGCTGCCCAACACGCCGGCAGGCCACGGCCAGATATCCAAGATCTGAGATGCGCGTTGACGCAAGCGGGCATCCTACGCTTGACTGGACGCGTTGTTTCAGAAGAAGTTCAGCTGCAAGAGGCTGCACTCAATTTCGGTCGCTGGATTACAGGCGATGCCGCACAAGCTATGCGACGCGTTGCTGGCGAAGGTGAAGATGAGCTCGGTGAGGCATCCTCGGCCGACTGGCTGACCCGTAAGTTGCACTTCCAAGCGCCCATGCCCAAGTGGTTACGAGCTCAACAAGTGACTGACACATTACAGATCTTGTACAAAAGAACGTCCGAGCAGCAGGCCAAGATGTCTTTAGCGACTCTGTCCTTGCAGAAGTCGCCAAGACGGTGGCCGGCACCGCTGGCGAGCAGGCTCCCGAAAACACATCCAAGCGGCGGAAAGTCATGGGAACTGCGCGTGCGCCGGTTGAGGGTATGGAGACGATTTCCCGGATACCCTTGGAGGTGCGACAATTCACACAAGAGCATGCGCCTGTATAGCTTCAATATTGCTTATTGTGACTGTTGTTCGTCTGTCTTCTTCTTGACGGCTCAACGACGTGTCGAAAGTTTCAAGACGCGCCTCTTGAATCGACTCTTGACGCAATGGACGCCTCAGAGCAGGCCAGGCAAAGGCGAGAGCGGATGCAGGCGATTCAGGAAGCCAGGCAGTCGCGCGACTCGATGCCAAAACCTGTCGTTACACAGGCACCGGCACTGGCAGTTCCCCCGACTGTGACAGTGTCAGATGAGATCGACGACGAAGACGCCGAAGCGAGTGACCCGGAGGAGATTGATATATCAGCGGTCGAAACGATGCTTGTAACACCCGGCGTACGACAGCGTGGGCCCGTGTATGGACCGCCGCGGCCGCCGCATATGATGCAACAACAAAACAGTCCTGACTTTGGCAGCATGCCGATGGGCGACCCCTTTGCGATGCTACAGCAAATGAGCATGGGTCAAGGTGGTGATCCTTTTGGTATTGGCGGAGTGAGCGCTGGGCCAACATCCATGCAAGGGCCAGGTGCAACGCAGCAGCAATCACCAGCGGCACAGCAGACGGCACGCACCAACAAGCTCTGGAAGGTTGTTCATCTCATCGCCATGGCTCTACTAATTGGTCTATTGCGCTTCGAGAGCATCCCAAGCTACGGTCCTAGAAAGGCAGCCAAAATTACAGGCGGCCAGGCCGAGCCCATTTTTTGGTACTTTGCCACCATTCAGCTCGTCCTCCAGTCCTTGCGCTTCTTCATTGGCGGTGCACAAGTGCAAGGAAGCATGATTGCCACATTTGGTGCGATGCTGCCGCCTCCCTACAACATGTACGCCATGATTCTGGCACGGTACAGTCTCATTCTGACGACCCTGCGGGATGATGTCTGTGCGCTGCTAGTTGGACTCGCGGTCCGTGCATGGCTCGGCATATGAGTTTCATCTTCAACGAACAAGCTCATCACGATCCAACATGTTGCGACTACTAGAGGCCGACATGCCAGCTGCGGCGCTTGTTGTACTCGCCTGCCTCATGGTGCTGTTCATCGTGCGCCAATTCACAATGGCCCAACGCACCGTTGTGCGCAATCAAGACGACTCTGCCGACCTCGGGGAGAAGCAATCGACCTTTGTTAGCAGGCGCGTTCCCCTTAAGCCGCTGCCGCGTCGCATCACAGGAGAGACGCTGGATGACTGGGATGCTACGGATTGGCAAATTGCTCTACCGCAGCCAGCGGTACCCGAAGAGGACGAAGTGGATGCAATCGAGTTTGCACATGTACGTTATAGCTAGCATTCTTTTAATCTAATCGTCCTCCATCACATCGCCGCGGTAATCCGCATCCTTTTCGAGTGCCGCGTCGTCATCATCACTGCTTGCCATCTCAGCGTCGCACGCGACATCCTCCTCGGGTTCATCGTCCGAGACCTCGTCCGCCTCATCCGCAATAGCAACCGTGCGATCTTCTTCTGTCGCCTTGGACAAGCTTGCATGAGTGGCGTATGCTTTCCGCACAGCACTGTTCGTCGCCGTATCCCATACGCGAACAACACCGCTGCTTCCACCTGCCACGAGTCCCATGGCAGCACCACCCTGCGACGCCGGCAGGAAACCAAGCGAGAAAACCTTGCCTACATCAAAGTCACGCGAAGTGAGCATGTTTGGTTTGCCATCCGCCGTCGTCCACAATTTAATGCGTTTGTCTTCGCTGCCACCCGTGGCAATGAGCCCTGGCACTGCAGCATTGAGTGCAAATGCCGAAAGAGGTCCATCTTGCGCCTGGATGCGCCAGAGACTAGCTTTAGCCTTGTTACTCTTTTTGACCTGCCGTGTATCATGACAAACGAGGAGACCTGCATCTGTGGCGGTGTAGAGAAGATGTGACGAGTGTGGGTCCCAGGCAAGTCCCTCGACATCGCTGCCGACGTCCCAGCTGCAGATGACTTGTTCGGGCATGCGTGCGTCAGAGAGAATCGTCTTGTGATCATAACCGCCGGAGGCGAGTACGGTCGCATCTTGGGGATGCCAACTAACGGCAGAGACCTTGTCGCTGTGGTGGGTATAGGACTTTGCGCAAGCTCCGCTCGAGAGATCCCAAAGCTTGAGCGTCTCGTCTGCCGAAGCACTGAGCAACAAATTGCGCGCATTGGGATTGGCAGACAGCGCCAGGACGGCGTCGACGTGATGCCGGTCATTCTTCTTTTTTCTCCGCTTGAGGGTCGGGTTGGAGCCGGCACCAAGAATTTGTACTGGGTAGAGCGAGTCGAGCACGTCGAGGTCCCAAATCTCGATATCAGGCTCAAAGGTGCCGATCGCAACCCGGTTGCCGCCTTGTTTGGCATTCGTGTAGTTGATCCATTCCAGGCACAGCGGGAAAGATGGTAGTAGAATGTCATGGTGGACGTAGAGATTAGACGACTCGTCCTCGTAAATGTAGACCTCGAGATGAGAAACGTCATCCTCCGTCTTGGCCGCCAGGATGACATGGTCGGTGGGAAGAATTTGCAAGTCTTCGCGATCGTCTTCGTCTTCTTCATCTGGGCCTTGTGCATTCGCCAGCGTAATATAAGGATCCGCCTCCCCATGCGCATGGTAGGCGAGTCCCTTGATGTTGTTGAAGATGCCCATTGTCTCGCCGCCTTCGGGCTCGTCGTCATATTCATCAAGCTTGTACTTGGCCATTTCGTTGGCCTCATCTCCGCCAGCTTCCTCTTCGACATCTTCAAACGCATCATCCCCGCCGTCCTCAACAGGCTCGCCAGCATCGACATCGCCTGATCCACCCGCCTGTGCCGCCGTCAGCGCCTGTTTCGCTTCGGTCAGTTGCAGCGCCGATAGCCCTTGAATTCGCGCATACTCTTCGTCGGAGAGGTTGTATTTAGATGGAAAAGCGGCTGCATGACCAGGCGGTACAAAGGCGACTGCACTAATGATGGATGCCATGGTTCTATGCTTGTCTTTGTATAAGTCTTGATTGCATGCCTGTCGCGGGTCGGCTTCAACTTTTTTAAATCGCAAATCGTCGCACGACCACGACCATCTATACAGTACAATACTGTACAACAGGTACATGCAGGATAAATGCTCAATCGGACATTTGTCTATGCATTGGAATGAAATCTATGCTCTACCAACCACCAGATCGACGCTCAGCAGGTGCATTGCCATCAGGGCCCTTCCTGAGATGTCTGGGCACATAGGCCCCACCAGAGGGCTTTGGTGCCTCGTCGGCTGCCTTGGGTGTCTGCTCACGCGAGGGTGCAGGTGTCTCGCGCCTGCCGTAGGAAGCACTGCGCTCGCCCAAGTTGTTGCTTGAACCAGCACCAGGACCCATGCGTTCACCGGCGCCACTTGCACCGCGGTTCGCTGACCATTTGCCTTGACCGGGACGATAGACGCCATCGCTGGCGCCGGCGGCAGGGGCAGCGCCTGGCACAGGTCTGCCAGCTTTGCGCGCCTCAATCTTGGCTTCAGCGGCGGCTTCCTTTTCGCGCTGCTTGGCGGCAATCTCATCGAGCTTCTTGGTACGCTCAGCCTGCTCCTGTTCGCGCTTCTCGCGTTCGGCACATTGAGCTGCTTCCTGCTCAGCACGCTCGGCAGCCTCCTTCTCGCGACGCGCCTCATCCGCCTCGCGCTGGCGTTCCTCCTCTTCGTAACGAGCCTGCTCTTCCCGTTCGCGCGCCTCCTCTTCAGCAACCTCTTTGCGGTACGCCACGCGACGCTGCTCCTTTTCAGCCTCCATCTTTTGTTCTGCCTCTTGCACACGACGCGTGTAGGCGTCTTCACGTTTGGCTGACAACTCGCGACGGTAGCGGTCAAAGTCTGGCATGACACGACGCATGCGCTGCTTCATGCGAATCGCCTCGGTGTGCTTGACTTGCGCCGTTTCGAGGGCCGCCTTGGCACGGGCGGCGTGGTTCTCGCGGTCGGCCTTGACTTGCTCTTCGGCGTCTTTTTGCACAAGCGGCATCTCGGCGCGGCGGTAGGCACGTTCGAGGTGGTCGATACGCTTGGCTGTGATGCGCATGCGTTCATTGATATCCTTGGTGGACTTTTCAAGCTGCTGGAGCTGTAGGCCACGCAACTTGGTCGTATCGAGACCCTCGAGATCTGTCTCGGCGATACCGTGTAGAGCGCCCGAAGCCTTGAGTTCCTCGCGCAGCTTGCGTGACTCGTCTTCCTTGATCTTGTCTTGCTCACGCTTGATGCGCTCCAATTCGCGGCGACGTGTGTCTTCTGCCAGACGACGCTGCTCGGCCTCGTGATCCTTTTGACGCTGCAACTCGCGACGCGAGGCTTCTTCTTGGTTCTTCTTGGCTTGTGCCGTTTCAACGAGCTCCTTGCGACGCTCAATGATGGAGGTACGGGCGAGAACCTGAGCATGCTCCTCTTCGGCATCCTCGGCGGCACGTTCCAGCAATGCGCGTTTAAGTGCTGCTTTTTCCTCAACGAAGGCCGGATCGACGTGAGCGAGGGTGGCATACAAGCATCGCGCGAGCCTCGTCAACTGCGACTTGACGAGGTCAGCCGGCGAGGGTTGCAATGTCGTGACACCCGCTGCTGTACCCGAGACGCGCGTCTGTTCCAGCAAGTTGTCGGCCTCAAAGGTGAGACAGGCATTGGCGTGGTCGATGCGGATGTGGAGCTCGCCCTTTTTGCAACCGGCCATGATGAACTTTTCTAGGGCGACGGCATCGACGGCAAAGGGTGCCGGGAAGGAAATGAGCTTCGTGATAAAGTCAATCGAGACTGACTCGTAGACTTGCGAGAGCTGTTGAAAGACGCGCACAAGCACAACCTGCTGCAACGGCTGAATGTAGTTTTCAAATTCAGGCGTTGCGAGCTGTTCGAGCAAAGGCGAGATGCGCTTGCAAATCGACAAGGGGTGGAATTGCGTCTCGAGGGCAACATGAACAGCCTTGATGTGCTCCTTGAAACGTGCGTTCTTGTGCAACGCCTCCTTGAGCAGACCGGCGCGCGTTGGCGCATGCGGCATGTTGAGGAGTGCAGCCAAACGCGCATTCTTGTTTTTGTGATCATCCAGGTCGAGCTCGACACCGCGGCCCTGTTGGTCACGCATAACGGGGATGGCGATCGCGCTGAGTAAGGCAGTGGAGCCAAGTCGCTCGAGCTCGGCGGCCGAGGCGCCCTTGTTTTGGGTGCGCACGAGCGTGGCGTACTTGTTGAAGGCTGCGGCATGGAAGAGGTAATTGCCACTCACAAGGAAGATCTTGCTGAGCTTTTCATAGTAGTTTGCCATGACGGCCGGCTTGGCAGGACGCTTGCTGATGGTCATGAGGTTGTGAATATCCTCGACCGAGCGGAAAGCCTCTTGCCAGAGCTCCATGGCGGCTGCCGTATTGAGCTGTACAAATCGCGAGTCCAAGTGACGCTGCAGCGTGTCGGGATCATTGAGGTTGATGCCGTTGGCCGAGTTGGTGTACTTGGCGGCGTTCTGAAGATGGTTGCGCAAGAGGTCACACAGTCGACGAAACTCCATCTTGCGTTCGAACTTTTGACAAAAGTCAAAGGCCTGGTGCGTGACATCCTGGTAGGTCTGCTCGAGGCGTGCATTGTTGCGAAGAATGTCGAGGACGGTGCGGTAGGTCTCCCAGAGGAAACGGAGCCAGGGCGTCACGACGGCGCGGTCGGTGCGGTCCTTGCCGACATCTGCCGTCACGGTACTCAACAAGATCGATTCTGGCGTCTCGGTCGCTTCCAAGTCGTCAATAGCTTCGAGCGAGAGCTTCTCGGCCTGTTGCTGGGCCTCTGCGAACTTTTGCTGAGAGAGCTTGATGAAGTGGTTGACGACGACGACGAGGGTTTCAACAGACGTATTTTGGGCGATGTTCTTGTACTGGTAAAGACTCTCTTTGACAATCTTGCCCTTGCGTTGCTCCACGGCCAGCTCGACAAGCCGCAGCATGAGGGGCTCCAAAGAGGCGATGGACGCGCTCTTGCTGCGTTTAGAGATGATGAGCTCATGGAGCGATTGAAGGGCGGCGGCGGATTGTTGGACCGAGACTAGCTCCTCTGCCCGCTTGAGGACATTTTCGGGCTTTTGAATCATGGGGGCCATGACTGCTTGGCCTCTGGCTATGGTGTTTGCCGGTCTCTAGTACCTAGGGATACCCTAGATGATCGATGCGTCTTGGTTCTTTTTCTTTTTTGGTTGTCTTGCCCTAACCCCAGTCTGACTCAACGACAAGACTTACAAGTGACAAGCCATCTTGTCAGGCTCAGAGAGTATCACCACGCAAGAAGAAACAAACGAGCCAGTTTCGCACTCTGTAATAGAGGCATCTGACATCTACATCATCAGCGCCTAGTAAGAGCAATCATAGATCATGGCAGTCGCAGGTACAGCCGGCAGCGGCGCCACAGCCAGCGCCAGCGCCAAGAAACAGTCCATGTCCGAAATCAAGCTCAGGCGGCTTTCGGAGCTCAACATCCGGCTCAAGGAGGACCTCGACCGGCCCCGCGTCAAAGTGAGCGAAGCATGCGAGTCGCTTATCAGTTTCTGTAAGAGTACGAAGGATCACATGGTTCCGAGTGTGTGGGGTCCGCTCGATAAACACGAAGACCGTAAGTCATCATGCAAGGACCTCTTCACCAGCAGAAGCTAACACGCTAGCTTATAACCAGCAAACGTCTTCAAGCACTGGATGCTGTCTTTGCATGTAAAGGAACGGCCTGCATGCGCGCCCATCCGTTGTTGACTTTTGTTTATCGACTCGACGACAAGGTCAAAGCTACTAATCGAGAGGGCGCTTCTCTTTTTGCTTGCGCTAGCAAGTAAGCAGACAAGTTGCGCTCACATGTAAATACAGCGCCTTCCTTTTCTTCACCAGTTTACACTCCGTCCTGCATGGCAGACTCTATTCGACTCGTTCCATCTCTCGGCGCCTGCTTCTTTGCTCATGCAGCACGCTTTTCCATTGCTTTTAGTCTTGGTCTACACGTACCCTTGGTCTAGCAACCACACTCTGCTGTGCTTCTTCTTGCTGCTGCTGTGATTGTTCTTGACCTAAAGCGCCCTGGCCATCCGCCATGACACGCAGCCAGCCTGGGCCCACTTCCTTCTTGAGCTGCTCGACGCGCCGTCGATACGCATCTGAGGACATATCTGCACTTGCCTGCCGCGCGCCCATCTTGTTTGCCGGCAAGCGCGCCGCCTTAAGACTCGTCACAGGACTGATTGCCGTTGCGCCAATTGTGTCATAGCCAGCGGCGGCAGTCTCATCCGCGTGTAAATCAACGCGCCGTGACCGATGCGCCTTTTTCTTGACTTGCAATGTCGCTGCGGTCGTTGTCCATGTCGTAGCTTTGATCGTCTCACCGCCACCTATCCGCTCGTCCAGCGTCTCTTGCGAAACAGATTCTTCATCAACGACAGGCGATAACGGCACTTTGTCCTGCGCACGCGGCAGGAGACTGCGCTTTTCAAGCATACCCGGTCGCTTGCCATCGAGACTGACATCACCCCCCTCGGGCGCCACTGGATTCTGCCGTAGTAAATTGAACACCGTAACGCGCACTTCCTGAGGTTGCGCCTGTGAAAAGGGGTTGCCGGCAATATACAAGTCAGTCAGTCCGGGCGTCTGTGCTAGGCGTGCACACTCTGTAGGATCCTTGAGCAGATTATCGCGCAAGTTGAGCCGTTCGAGCGAGGGCAACCGTTCGAGACCGCAAAGATCAATAAGCTTGTTGCTGCGCATATTCAACGTGGCGATTGCCGGTAGCGGATGCACACGCAACGATCGCAGGTCGTCGATGGCATTATGCGAGAGGTCCAGCGACCGTAAACCTGTACAGGTCGCAAGAGCTTCGGGCACACGCGTAAAGGCATTCTTGGACAGGTCGAGGAACTGCAGTTGCTGCAGGGGTGCGAGCGCCGCCTCCGTCAGCGCTGAAAGACCATTATCGCTCAAACTTAGAAACCGTAAAAAGCGCCATTTCGTCGGCGCAAGAGAAAAAGGCACCTCAAAGGAGGCATGCCGGCCGCGACTGTTGGGTCTGCCAGAGGGTGTTTGCGGCAGCTGTTGTTGTGTCAAGGTTGGGGATGCAGACCGCGGCCGCTCAAATTTGAGGACACTCTGTGCGAAATAGCCTTGCGCACTGCCGGACCGACTGTCATAGCCAGGGCGCGGTGCGCCTTCGTAGCTGTTGAGTGTTTGCCAATGCCGCGTGGCACGTTCTGCTTTCCGTCGCTTGCGTTCGTGTTCGTCCTTGAGGACGCCGCAAGTCAGTTGTGCTACGTCTTGCAAGCCGGCACGTTTGACAACAAGGGCCCGGAGTTGTTCGCTGAGTTCGTCCCAGCCCGTCAGGGCCGTCACTGGATAATCAAACAGCTCGAGGCACTGTAGGTTTTTGAATGCTTGTAAAGGGACACAGGTGTCGAACGGATACTCTTCAAAGCCGGTAATCAGTTTGAGCTTCTTGTCGGGCGCCAGGCGGATCGTCGGGATCTTGCAAAAAGCGCTATAGAGCACCTTGAGATCTTCCGTCACAGCTTGCTCTGACCGTGCAGCAGAACCCCAAAGTCCAAGACCCGTCCAGACACTCGAGACGGCCGTTGACATGACGCTGCGAATGGAAGACACGGACTTGATACTTTCCGCGTCCGAGTTGCGTTTACTAAAGGAGACGTAGGTATCTGTGCCGTTGCGCCCACTACCTTGCGCGCCGCCGTCCTCGTTGATGTCTTGCAATCGCACATTTAACGGCCCCGTCTGGACATCGAGCACGTCATCGAAGCGTGAGAGCAGGTAGTAGAGGTGATGCAATGTCAAGCTGGCGGGCCTGTCTGTTGTGCGCTCGGAAAGACGTTTGCCTTCACGCGCGATCCAAGCATTCAAGGCGCGCACATAGGCCTCGCCATCCATCGAGCCTAGAGGCTTCGAGGATCAAGCTGCGAGAGAGCTGTGGCTTGCGTCGCCTTTGCTTTGTGTGGAGTTTTGTTTCTTTTGCAATCGTCTCCAGCATGTTTTCCAGTTTTCCGCGTTGACATTCAGCCATTCTGCAGCTGGGATATCGATAAGGATCGGAGAATGCGCCCGGGAGATCGACCCGCATGCTATGAATAGTCTATGGAAAGCTATGATAAAAACAGCAGAGAGAGGGCCTGACCAAAGCCCTGCTTGCTACAGAAATGAGCCAACATTTTCACGCACCAGTGGTTTTAAAACAGGGCGAGAAATGGCAAGAGAGCTGCTTGATGCATATGTGATATGAAGCTTTTGTCGATGATCCTATGCATATACATAGTAGACTCCTGACTCTAGCTTGCACATGCACAGACAACAGACATAGTCTAGTCGACGTAGTAGTCGTATCGCAGCTATAGCTCCGTCGCTAAGAAGCAAGCACGGCGCCGGCTATGGATGCCGGCCCGCGGCGTAAGCGTGGGATTGCGCTTAAGCTTGATGCGGCCGAAAAATGACGGCGACACCTCAAGGATCTTTGGGAATCAAAAAAAAGCGGCAAAGAGATTCACAAGCTTCTTTTTAGACTGCCTCGACACTCCTCTAGAAGGACCAACGCGTCTATTCTAGCCTGAGAGATGGTTGTCTATATGGGAACCAATCACGAGACCGTCGAGGAGAAACGGCTCGCCGAGGACAAGGACCGTACAGGCTATTGGAAACGTTTCGGCCCCTATCTCTCGGAACGTCAGTGGGCGACCGTGCGCGAGGACTACAGTGAGAATGGTGATGCTTGGTCCAACTTCCCCTTTGACGCAGCTCGATCGCGTGCCTATCGATGGGGCGAGGACGGTATCGGTGGCATTTCTGACAACCATCAGTTCATGTGCATGGCCTTTGCCTTTTGGAACGAAGAGGATGATATTCTCAAGGAGCGTCTGTTTGGTTTGACCGGCCACCAGGGCAATCACGGCGAGGATGTCAAGGAAATGTACTATTACCTCGACAGCACACCGACGCACAGTTACATGAAGTACCTCTATAAGTACCCGCAGCGCGCCTTTCCCTACCAGCAGCTCATTGAAGAAAATGCCAAACGCGACCGTCTTGTGCCAGAGTTTGAGTTGACGGAAACGAACGCCTTCAAGGACGACCGTTACTGGGACATTTACATTGAGTATGCTAAAGATGATGCCGAAGAGATGCTCATGCGCGTGACAGCCTACAACCGCGGACCTGAACCAGCTCCGTTGCATATCGTGCCACAGCTCTGGTTCCGCAATACCTGGTCCTGGGGTATCGAACCGGAAGAGAACAAGCCGCATCTCGAAAAGGTGAATAACACGACCGTCAAGGCGCATCACTGGAACTTGGGCGACCGATACATGCAGTGCTCGACCTCGCCGGGTGTGACGGCCCGTTCGCCAGATGTTGAACCCACCTTGCTCTTTACCGACAACGAGACCAACAAGAAGCACCTCTACAACGTCAAGAATGAATCTGAATTCACGAAAGACGCCCTGCACTTTCACATTGTCGACGGCAAAAAGAATGTCGTCAATCCGGCAAATGAAGGTACCAAAGTCGGTGCACACTACCAGTTTGACGACTGCCCGCCGAATGACTGTGTCGTTGTCCGTCTCAAGCTCACCAACAAGACCTGCGCCGATCCGATTGACGAGGAAGCCTTTGATGACTTGATTGAGAAGCGTCGTTCGGAGGCCGATGATTTTTACTGGCGCGTCTCGCCCATGCCCATGTCTGATGATTTGCGCAACATTCAGCGTCAAGCTCTGGCCGGTATGATGTGGAACAAGCAGTACTACCAATTCATCTGGGAGCAATGGGCAAAAGGCGACCCAACCCAGCCGCCACCGCCGCCTGGTCGTAAAAACATTCGCAACCAAGCCTGGCGCCATTTGCACATCGATGACGTTCTCAGTATGCCCGACAAGTGGGAGTACCCCTTCTTTGCTGTTTGGGACACAGCTTTCCATTGCATTCCCTTGGCCATGATTGACCCGGAATTTGCCAAGAAGCAACTTGATTTGATTACGCGCGAATGGTACATGCACCCGAACGGTCAAATCCCAGCCTATGAGTGGAACTTTAGCGATGTAAACCCACCTGTGCATGCATGGGCTGTTTTCCGTGTCTTTAAAATGGAGCGCAAGATGTATGGCCGCGAGGATTTGGACTTTCTCGAGCGCGTCTTTCAAAAGCTGTTGCTCAACTTTACCTGGTGGGTCAATCGCAAGGACAATTCCGGCAGAAACTTGTTTGAAGGTGGCTTCCTCGGTCTCGACAATATCGGTCTCTTTAACCGTTCCGAGGCTTTGCCGACAGGTGGTACCTTGATGCAGGCAGACGGCACCTCCTGGATGGCCTTTTACTGTCTCAACATGCTTAATATTGCGCTCGAGCTGAGTAAGCACCGTCGCACGTACGAGGACATTGCAAGCAAGTTTTTCGAGCATTTTTTGCTCATTTCCGATGCCATGTCGTTCAAGTCTGGTGATGACGAGGAGATTTCACTTTGGCATGAGGAGCATGGCTTTTACTACGATGCCATCACCTGGGGCGGCGGTCACACGCAGCATTTGCCCATCAAGTCGTTGGTTGGATTGATGCCGTTGTATGCCACCATGACGCTCGAGCCTGAGATTATTGCGCGATTCCCGTCCTTCAAGAAGCGTCTTGACTGGTTTGTCAAGAACCGATCGACTGTGGTCAATCGCAACATTGCAAGTATCAGCAAGCGTGGAAAGGGTGAGCGATTGCTGCTTGCCCTCGTCAGCAAAGACCGTCTCGTGCGTATCCTCGAAAAGATGCTCGACGAGGATGAGTTTTTGTCTGATTATGGCATCCGATCGCTCAGTAAGTACCATGAAAAGAACCCCTACTCGATGCACGTCAATGGCGAAGAATTCAAGGTTGACTTTGTGCCTGGCGACTCCAATTCCGGCTTGTTTGGTGGCAACTCCAACTGGCGTGGTCCTATCTGGCTTGCCACGACCTTCTTGCTGATTGAGTCGCTGCAACGCTTCTACATGTACTATGGCGAGAGTCTCAAGGTGGAATGCCCCAAGGGATCCGGCGAGTTTATGCATCTCGGCCATGTCGCCGAAGAGATTCAACACCGTGTGCAGCATCTCTTTGCCAAAGACGACGACGGCCGTCGCGCCTGCAACGGCAAGTCGGACCTACTCGATTATGACCCTCACTTTTCCGACCACGTTCTCTTCCATGAATTCTTCCATGCCGATGATGGACGTGGTCTCGGCGCTTGTCATCAGCTCGGCTGGACGGGTCTGGTGGCAAAGATGATTCATGATACCGGCATGACGTGTCGATTGCCCATGACGCCCAAGACACCCTCGACGGCGGCGGCGCATTACTTTGATGATACGTTTGGCAAGATGAAGCAACGGCCGCATCATGAACGTCGCGGCACGGGTCGCAGTATCGGCAATCGCAGTGATATCGACACGGAGCACGATGAAGAGGAGGAGCAAAAGTCTGTCAAGACGAACGATGGACGGCCGATGTCGGAAGATCAAGCGGATGAGGACCTCATTGGCCACATCTCAGGCCGGCTCGAGCATCTCCAGACGAAGGGCTATGCCTCTGTCGACAAGGACGAGATGGAGGTGCAGGATGATGGCGACGACTACGAGTCGAAGCTCGACCTTTAGACTTTCCTAGTATAGACTTTTGATTTTGCTTTCTTACGTACCTATATTGATTCAGTATCCATTTCTTCTCGGTTTCTCCCAGCCTTGTGCTAATCCGGAGGCAGATTGCATCGGCCGATCGTCCCAGCTATAAGCGCGATGCAGACCTGGCTCAAAGGCAGGATAGGTCGGCGCATGTTGTTGATGGGCTAGATATTGCATTTGCTGCATGGGCGATTGATGGGATGTCATCATGGCCGCTGGTGGTTGTTGCGGATGCGCGCCGGCATACGCCGCCCAAGGCATCGTCATGGGCATCGTCGTTGTTGGTGCGACAGGTGCCACAGGCGCAGGCTTCCGTCGTGCAAAACAGGCAAGAATTCGTTTCGTCAAGCTGTAGACGATGAAGAGGGCTGGGATCAGAATGATGAGCAAGACGAACCAGTTGATGCTTGATTTAGCAGTGGAAGAGAGAGCTGCTGTGGCGGCGGCGCTTGCTGATGGAGTGGCGTTGCGGCGTGAGGCAATCGCAGACGGTCGAAAGAGCGTTGCAAGCAATTGTTCGGTGGGGGTCGCCAGAGTTGAGGTGGCAAGGGTTGTAGCGATGGCCGCTACCGTTTCGTCAGACATGTCTTGCTAGAGCTTCAGCTGTATAGCGAAGCCATGCTGATTGCGGATATGAAGCATTTATCAAGCAGCAGCATCAAACAAGCTTGGCCACCCATCAGCTTGACAACAGACGTATCAGTATCGATTCACAAAGCAAGTTCCAAAGATCGGAGGTGGTTGGGTGGATTTGCCGAAAGGGTGTCGGCAAGAACAAAGCGCGTTTGTAACCAAGCGGTCTTTGTCGCAGCTTTGTCTATCGCAGAACAAGCATTCGGCAAGAGGTGAATGAAGTATAAAGCATGTCTTTGCATGCAACGTAGACTAGCATCCACAATGCAAAGCATGCCATTCTATCCATTCATCGCAAGAGACACTGCCGGCAGTACTAGTTCAGATCTCGCGATCGAGGCAAAGCACATGATACACAATGCGCACGCAAGTCAGCCAGAGGCGGCACAAAGAAGAGAACCAATGGCAATGCGATTGCCAGAGAGGCGGCTGATCAATGACGGAGGCTACGGCTTCCCGAGTCTGCGGCAGGCACTGATACGGCTTGATGCGGCGGCAGTGGCGGCTGTCTGTGCTGGTCGGCGGGAGGTGGTGATACTAGGGTTAGGGTATTGCTGACCATTACGAGAGACGCGGGAGAGTTCGGCGGTCGGGAGTTCGGGAGGTTCTGGAAATCGATCGTGTGGCTGACCTACCGACCTAGCTAGAAAAAGAAAATCAAATACCAGCTTACCTTCTACTACACATCTACACTACTTGTAAGAAGCAAACATGGGATACGCAGCAGGTGACAAGGTAAGATCTCATTGATACAAGCAGCTAGCAGCTATAAGAGACTGACCGATGCGCTCTAGGACAAGGGACTCTCCCTCTTCAAGCAGCGTTGTCTGCAGTGCCACACCGTCGAGGCTGGTGGCGGCAACAAGGTCGGACCCAACCTTCACGGTCTCTTTGGCCGTACTTCGGGTACCGTCGACGGCTTTACCTACACTGACGCCAACAAGAAGAAGGTATACCATCCACTGTCCTGGCCGATTATAGACTAACGCATTCAGGGTGTTCTGTGGCAAGAGGACACACTCTTTGAGTACCTCGAGAACCCAAAGAAGTACATCCCGGGTACCAAGATGGCATTCGGTGGTCTCAAGAAGCCCAAGGACCGCAACGACCTCATCACCTACCTCAAGGAGGCTACCGCTTAAGCAGCTTCAGCAACTTGGTAACGATGATTTCATCATTCGGTCTTGAAAGTCTGCTGCGCAAGGGCAATAGAAATACAACGTCCATGCGTCGCGGGCGTCGTTCGCTACATAGACTTGAGAAGCGTAATCTATCTGATTCTCCACTCACGCTGCCGTCGCTTCATTACCAAATCATGCCACCGAGTTCGCCGACCTGGCGCGGTGGACCAAACACCGTTTGCCAACTCGGCGGCTCGCGCCACGCCATCTTGCTTTGTGTCTGGCCTTGCACTTGTAGCAGCTTCATTGCTGCCTCGGCCAATGCCCGTGCATCGGCTCGATTATCCCCTTGGTACGCAAACCGGCACAAACCGAGTGTCTTGCCATCGCCATGCTGACGCTGTACGGTATCCATGTATTTGTAGAATCTGCCGCTGCCATAGAGTTTGGGTCTGTCGTCACTCATCTCGATCGTGTCGCCTGAGAGACTCAGCTGACGGAGACGCGACGTGACAGACTCATCACTTTCAAACGCCAGCATCGGCGTCGTCAGCTGTGCATCATCGCGAAACGTGGCATCGGCAGAAGACAAGACACAAACTTGCTTAAAGGTGCCGGCTTGCTTGATGAACGGCTGAATCACTTGTTCTAGAAATGCCTGCGTGCAATGCGGCAGTAACGGCGAGCGTTGATGCAGGACGGTGAGGTCGCCTGAGCCATAGACTTCGAGCGCACTGCAAAAGCCGCGTTGTGCACTAGCTTCATTGTCTTCTGAAGCATCGGATGCTTCCCGCGGTGCGACAAAGGGATAGAGGAGCGCAGCATCGAGCGTGCCGAGCAAGGGTAGCTTGAGCGAGTGGATCAGCAAATCGACTGCCAGCTGAGGCACATTGGCAGCTGACACGGTCGGGATGAGCAATACGGGAGCAAAGAGAGGCGCCTCTGTAGCACTGTAGAAGGTTTTGCGCTTCAGCGATGGCATGGCTAGCGACATAGGTATACTTTGTTGAGTATCGAGGTAAAGTTGACTGTGGACGTCACCTCGTCCCCGCCGTGGAGTTATCGTCGAAGCCCACACCACCTTAAAGTATCGCGCCCCAACGCCTCCAGACTCCGAGTCTTGAGGGTTGCGCAAGGGCTCTGGCAAGTCCACAAGTGACTGAAGCTCGGATCAGCTCTTCTAGTACCTCTTTCAAGCGTCTCGATGCTTGTATTGCAGATGCGCTCGCTCTACAGGCATAATCTCAAGCTTAACGCTCATTATAACCACGAGCAAGCGATCGAGCAGGTGTCGCCGTCGCGTATTTCGCCAGAAGGCACATCCTTGCGAGGGATTTGTTGATCAACTGCTTACGTCTCTACCCGTTCGTCATAGTGCTATGCCTTCGCGACCTTTCTGCAACCTTCAAGCTTTTCTGTGAAAATCTCATGTGCTGCTTGCTGCCATTGCTCACGCAGCCTGTAATCAGACTTAGGCACAGATTCGGGCACAGACACTTGTGCGAGCTCGTATTCGAAACGCGACGGCCTAGAAAAGCACAGATGCTGCCGGAGACAAAAATCTGGTCAACGTGACGCAGCTTGAAACACATACGCAACCGGGATTTGGGGCGCGCGCCTGGTGCACTGTTTTCAAACGAGACGACAAGCTGCGCAATATCAAGACACAGCCAAATTGCGACCGACCTTCAAGGTACGTGTCGGAAGACACCCACGGCTTGCCCTTCGTCAGCTTCTTTGTCGACCCTGGTCTCGCGAGCGCAATACGTGTCTTTGACTGTCGGCTGGACATGCTCGTGCCAAGCAATCCATAAGCCGGAGATAATGTGACGCTGACTGCCATTCATGCAGACGTATTCTACTGATCAAGGCGAACTAGGAGTGTCGTCTCTCCATCAAATGTGTCTCGTTCTGCCTAGTGTCCTTTCTGCCTCTACGCACAAGATGTACTGCAACAGGGTGTCGACGGCAAGACCACACCGTCTCATCTTATTCAGCATCCTACAACTTCTCCATCGCAGTGCCAACCCAGCCTCTTGCAAACACAGGCAGCATCCAACGCACTCACCTTGAAGTCATTGCAATCAGCGACGACGCTGCATCTGAAGGCGTCGACGAGGCGGAGGGGATCGCCGTGACTACAGTGACAGCACGACAGCAAGTCGCCAAGCTTAGCAGGGTACAGGGGTGTCGGAGATCCACTTTCTACGTTGGCAACGGTCGATACGGCGCAACACGGAGGCTGGGATCGACCATGAGACAGCTTATGGTGTTGGCCGCATGCTATTAGCACTCCACGAGCAAGAAGACGTTCCCATGGGTGTAGCAGTCCGCGGACGCTAGACTATCATCTCCGCTGTCTGATGACGTTGAATGCGTCTACAATCAAGCGACGCTGTTGGGCCACCTATGAGGTTGTCGGATGGGGCGACAAGAAGATGTCGTAGGCTTGCCGTGTCGCATCGTGCTGCGGACACCATTTTGTGCAACTACTAAGCATCCTTTTTACGCAAAGGCAGAGGGAAAGCGAAGAGAATTTAGTCAATGGACAAGTCTGAACAGGAGTAGCCACGGGCGTGTGCCTAGTTCTTAGCGACTATTCATGTAGTGTGATGCGTGATGTCAAACTTAGGTCACACTTTTGTCACCAGCTACACGTAAATACCTTCTGATAGCCTGCTTGACGTTCGCAATGAGACCCAGTGCGCCATGAAACTACCTAGATATCGCCTTTCGCGGACAGCCAGAGTACTAAATCAAAAGAGTGTCATCTGAACATTCGAAAGCGACCTTGATGGTGAGGGAGCACCTTGGCGTCGGCTGCATTGCTTGAGAGCATCTGGTTCTTAAACCAGCATCTTTGGACTCGAAGATGTGAAAAGAGTCTATGACATTCGTACAAGATACCCGGTCTTACCCAGAAAGCTGCGATGGTTGTGCGACCAGGTTTGAAAGCAGCCTTTGGCCAGCACGGATATGCGACGACCGGCCAGCTTCACAAGCAATGTATCAGATCGCTGATCGCAGAATACGAAAGTCAGCAGTAGTGGACATGGTCTTCATCACTTGCGATCCCCGCCTCCAGGGGCTCTTATGTTTGTCAAGTTGCGGCCATCAAGCGAATGATGCCCTTGCAACATCACACGACACTTAAAGTGCCATGTCGTACATGCTCTCTGTCTGCTGACCTCTGAGCTGTCGCAACAAGATCACCTATGCTGCTCAGCCGTTATGTCGTTGTCTAGCGAGTAGCGACGTCATGCTGCAGCGGGATTCTCGTCATTGGAAGCGTGGGATCGAACTTGACTGCAAAGGGCGCAGTGGGAGCGAATACATGTACACCACACTCGAGCAACTTGACCCACAACATCCAAGACTCCCAAGGACATACCTCCCAATTCAATATGGCAGACAAAATCCCCGATACTATGAAGGCCCTTGTCTACTCGGAGCCTCGCAAGTACTCCCTGCAGACGATCCCAGTGCCAAAACTCCGTGACACCGACATTCTCGTCAAAGTCAAGGCATGCGGTGTTTGCGGCACAGATTTGCACATGTAAGCGTGCCTCAGAGTCTCAAAAACATGCTGATAGGATAGCCATGAAGGAGAATTCATCGCTAGATTCCCTCTGGTGCCAGGCCATGAAGTAAGTTTTATCAAAAGGACGGCAGAGCGCTTGCTAATATTCTAGGTCATTGGTGTCGTTGCAGCAATGGGCCCTAAAGCTACCGGCTTCAAGGTCGGCGACCGTGTCTGCGCCGACAACTCCGAGCTCTGCGGCAACTGCTTCTACTGCCGTCGCGGCGAGGCCCTCATGTGTGAGCATTTCGAGGCCCACGGTGTCACCTTGCCCGGTGGTCTGGCCGAGTACTGTGCCTACCCGCATGAAAAGATCTTCAAGCTTGACAACTTGTCCTGGGTCGATGCTACTTTGCTCGAGCCAGCCTCGTGTGCCGCTCACGGTCTTGAAAAGATTGCACCCAAGCTCGGCTCATCTGTGCTCATGATCGGTGCCGGTCCCACCGGCCTTGTCCTCTCGCAGCTCCTCAAGCTCAACGGTGGTTGCCACGTGACACTCGCTGCCAATGCCGGCTCCAAGATGGAGCTTGCACAAAAGCTCGGCGCTGCCGATACCTACATTCAGCTCGACCGCAAGAATGCCGATGCTCAGTGGGCCGACATCAAGTCTCAAAACCCCTATGGCTTTGACATTGTTGTGGAAGCCACCGGTTCGCCCAAGATTTTGGAAGATGCCATTCACTACGTCCGTCGCGGCGGCAAGCTTGTTGTCTATGGTGTCTACTCGGACTCGGCCCGTGTCTCTTGGCCGCCTTCGAAGATTTTCGGTGATGAAATCACCATTATCGGTTCCTTCTCCGAAACGTACCAGTTCCCCAATGCTATTGCCTACTTGTGCAGCGGTAAAGTCAAGGTAGAAGGTATCGTCAACAAGACCTTCAAGCTCGAGCAGTGGGGCGAGGCTATGGAGGCTGTCAAGGATAAGTCGGCCATCAAGGCTGCCATTGTGTTTGATGACGAGGACATGCTCAAGTAGATGGTTCTTGATTTCTATCCGTATTTTTCTATGTAGTCGATTTCTCTTCATGCAACTCAGACGGCTTGACGAGCTTACACTGCCGAATACTCTGAAAAACGAAATACTTGTCCTTTGTCTTGAGCCCCTCAAATCCATCAAAGAATTCAGGCGCCGGGAGACGTTTGCCAGCCCGGCCCCAGTCGTGTTTCAGTTGACGAAGGTGCGCCTCTTGCAGACATTGAAAATGCCAATAACGCACCTGGCCAGTCACGCGTGACGCACCTGTTGAGCGACGGCCAAGGATCAGCTCGCCGGCACGAATCATACCCTGTGAGCCAGCACGATACACAGGACACTGAAGCGTCTTGCGTGGACCGACTTGCATGACGCGGGCTTGACGGAGGCAGCAAGCGCGACAGGGGACTAAATTGGCAGTTTTGCTGAGATAGCTGATGCGATAGATGGTCTTGTTTGAGCGTTGTGCACTTGACCCTGCGCTGACGGGTGGTTTGACGTCTGCTTTCTGGTCTTGTCCTGATGACTTGAAACTCGGCTTTGCTGCAGCCAGAGGGGCGGCCTTGGTAGAGGAAGCCTTCTTTGGCGGCATCGCAGCGTTGTTCAGCGGCGTAGAGTCACTAGCTTGCGATTTTTTGCCAGACACTAGCGGTACAGGCGAACCATTTGCTTTGCTGTGCATGGACGTCTTGACCCTAGACCTGTCTACAGACGACTGAGTTTTGCTGGCCAAGACTTGCGGCGAAGCAGTCAGCTCATCCTCATCGCTCGTCAAGTCGGGTATCGTCAGACGGCGCCTCTTATGATTGCTAGAGCCTAGCTCTGGTGAAGAAGCTTCTGAGCGGCGTCGATGCTGTGCATGTGCGTGGACGCCTTTGCCAGCATCCTTATGCACAGCTGAACCCCGTCGCTCGACAGGAGAGGGCATGCAAGCAGTATAATAAAAGCGGCAAAGCAGATACTAGAGTAAACTGAAACTAGCGATGCCGATGGAGTGTCTCTCAAAGCTCCCAAGTTCTCATAGAGATGCCATCGGGTCTCCAGCTTGTCGATGTGACTGTGTGTCGTTGACTCGTTGTTGGTTTCCAGGCTGTGAGTGTGGAGATGCGACAACACCTACTCTCGCGCTGCAACCCGCGGACAAGAAGAGACCAAGGGTCAAGGACGGGACAGATGGACAAGGGCGCCGAGTCAGAAGAGGCCAAGTCCACCCTAGAACACAAGCAGACCGAAAGCAAAAAGCGGAAAAAGGTCAATCATGGTGGGCCTTTCCATGAAACGCACAGCAGACGCTAACTCAAGCATGCGTCTATTGTCGGCGCTCCCACATGACGTGCGATGCCGGCCGGCCATGCTCGCGCTGTGTTAAGCGAAACATTGGTCATCTATGCTATGACGAGGCGCGGCCGACAAAGGCAAAACGCGCAGGATCGTCAAGTCCGACGTCGAGTGCCGTCAAGAGTCCTGAGCCGGTGAGCGCCGCCATGACGATTCCGGCGCCTGTGCAAGCGCCTCCTGTGCAGAATCTACCTCCAAAGACGGTACGAATGAGTTCAAGTGAATTGATGAAGCCTCCGACGGCACCGGCGCACTATGTGCCGACACCAGACCTCCAGGCATCCTCCGTCTATGCGACGCAGAGCATCTTGCCGGCCAATCTCGACAAGTCCTTTACAACCGACTTTAGCATGCTCTACGATCCAAGTCTTTTTGGCGTTGGTATTCAAAATCAACCGCCGTATGCGCAATTCGCCTCTGAGCAAGCCACGAGCGAGTTTTTGGTTCTGTCAGACTTTCTCAACATTATGGGCAGCCCGCAGCAACGTGCGGCCAGTACGCCGGTACCAGTACCTAACCTGGCATTGGAAAACGCGACAGGCCGCGATGATCCAGACTCTGGCGCTGCATCGCAGCAGCAGTCGCGTGCCAACAGCGTCACTGCGCCCAACTCGCAAAACCCATCCAAACCAGGGTCCGTCAATGGCATCTCTGAATCAGCACAGGAAAAGTTCTTCCTGACGGCTGCAGATCCAAACCCTGAAAGCGCCGAGGATCGACTCAAGAGTGTCATTAATGCCAAGGTCGAGGCTGGGTTGATGAAGCCGTTCAATTACGTTCGCGGTTATGCGCGGCTGCAAAAATACATGGACGCCAACATGTCGGCTGAGTCCAAGCAGCGTATCCTGGCGCCGCTTTCGACGTTTCGTCCAGCGTTTCGAGCGATTGCCAAACGCTTGACAGACGTCGACCTCATTTTGGTTGAAGAAGCTTTTGAACGTCTACTACTCGATTATGACCGCGTCTTTACCAGTATCAGCGTGCCAGCCTGCCTCTGGCGTCGTACAGGCGAAATTTTCCGTGGCAACAAAGAGTTTGCCGCCCTCCTCAACATTCCAGCAGAACATCTGCGCGACGGCAAGCTCGCCATTACCGAACTCATGGCTGAAGACTCGGCCGTGAACTATTGGGAAAAGTATGGCAACATTGCATTTGACGGCGCGCAAAAGGCAGTCTTGACGAGTTGCTTGTTGCAGTTGCAGCGCGGCGATGGCGTCGTCAGCTGTTGCTTTTCCTTCACCATCAAGCGCGATCGCTATAATATCCCAAGCTGCATTGTCGGCAACTTTATCCCAGTCAAGTTGAGCTAAGCCAGCTGCCAGATTGGGTTTTCGTCTTTCTGTGTCATCGCGGACCTGCTAGCATATAAAGCCATGCCAAGCCCACCAACGACGACTTTACAACTTGAGCTAAAGGATGAGCGCTCCGCCACCTTACAAGGACAGCAACGCCGCGCGTTCAGGGCCGACAAAAAAAGCTATGCCGGTTCCTTCGTCGAAGCCTCTCCCTGCTAATCGGGAACATTGCGCTAGGCGACTGGAGGAACTGATTCAACAGCTCAAACACACCCAAGAGGCATACGGGAAGGTAGACCCTGCAAACACACCATCGGCCCCCCTTTCACCCTGCAGATTCACGGCGGAATTCACTGTGAATGGCAAAATATTCGATGTCCATGTCAAGCTCAAGCCGACCGACCTGACCTCAAACAACAAGGTGGCCGCCGGCTTTAACGAGATTGACGTGACAAGTCGATTTTATCATCCGCCGTATGGCCCAAGACTAGGTTTCGCGGCCATTCGTACCGGTCTTGTCACCGTGCCCGATGACGGAAGCACCTGGGCGCGTTTCACAAGATCCTTGCCAAACGCAGATAAGACTCAAACAGCAGCTTCTGCTGAAGGAGTTTCTTTCGAATTCGGACCTTTTGCCACGACCAGCTTGCCAGGTGCCCTTGCTTGGACCGACAGCGTCCCATCCTTGGATCACGAATGCCACGGCTTTGTCATGCGACCAGTCTGCGCAGTACATTCCGGCATTGAGACACAGACTGCCAAGCGTGCCTGGATCATGCACTTTGTCGATCTACAAATCATTATTGACAACACCTATGTGCTCTGCTCGCTCGAGATTTCACGTCCAGCTATCGAGGCAGGTTTGCTCAACACGCCGAGTGTGCCGGCTTTTGGACAAGTCACGAAGGGTCAAGGTCCGCGAACGGTTCGCTATTATCCGGATCACCACTGTCTCGTTACTATGAATGCGCGCGCTTTGTAATACGTTGACTAAGGCGCGGATATGACGAAAGCTTCGTCACTCGATCTGCGGCTGATGGCTTGGTTAGTTGGCCAGAAGAATGGTGTCACTGAGGATCGTCACCACTCTTTGTAGGTTTGCAAATACATACCATTTCATCGTGTATTGCGATTGGCTTAGTCTTTTTATTTCACATCACAGTCACCAGATCTGGGACATTTTGCTCGAGCGACACGATCCCAGGATTGGATCAAGAGGCGTCGAACGACTGCGGATGTCTGACCAGTAAACGATTGCGCTTGCGGGATTGATTCCACCAGGACAAGGCTTCGAGGACGAATTCACGCGCGCAAGCCTCACACCATCTCGTCTTCTATCAAGTTGTCAGGGCAAGTTGAAGGCAACAGTCCTTCGCTTCTTCGGTGTATCGTCAGCAGTTGCTGATGCTGGAGATGCACTTCGCTTAGCCTTGGACGGCGACTCGAGAGGCATCTGCGTATCAACACTCGCAAACAAGCTTGGGCTCGCCAAATCGTATTGCTGCGCTTGCAAAGGCATAAATTGTGGATTCTGAATCGCCTGACGCATGACTTGATCTTCTGTGACCACCTTGTCGAGCGGTCTACGCAGTGTTTCCCGCCGCAGTGCCATGGCCTCTTCCAGCGTACCGCGCAACACAAGCGTTTCAGCCACGACTGGCCGTGTTTGACCAATACGATGAGCACGTTTGATGGCCTGTGACTCGATGGCACGCGACCAGACTTGCTGGACGAAATAGACGCGCGTGGCAGAAGAGAGATTGAGACCATGGGCTGCAAGACGTAGGTCCATCACCATGACCCTGAATCGCTGTGACGTATTGAAGGTCATGACGTATTGCGACTTGAGGGCCGCCGGAAGTCGGGAAGCATAGATGAGGTTGGGGATATGGAGCAAGTCGAGGGCTTCGGCAATGTGAAAGCTGTGATCGACGAAGTCCGAAAAGATGAGAATCTTGTCGGTTGCGGCGTACTGCAATACTTGAGACATCAGATAGTTGAGTTTTGCAGAGCTTGTGGCTGTGATGCGCCAGCGCGAGAGGGACGAAGCTCGCAGCAAGGCTATGTCTGGTGCTGTCACAGTCGGCGTCTCTGCCAACAGTTTTGCGCGCTTTTTGAGTGTTTCTTCCGTCGTCTGTTGTGCAGCTGGTTGCTTGCGTGCCTTGTGCTTGATGGCTGCCGAAACGAGATGACCTAGAAGATGATTGTCAGGTGTCTGGACAGCCAATTGACGTAAAGCTGCATCAATCGACTGTTGAGCCATGGCCAAAGCTGATCCACCAGCGAGACGCGGCATGTGTTTTGCAAGTAGGTAGTCTTCAAGGTCGTCTGGCAAATTTGTGTTGAGGATATAGCCAAGTTCGTGAGTGGCAGACATTGCTTGCCAGGCAGACGAGTCGAGCGCTTGTTGCAGTGCCTCGATTGAGCGTTGCATGAGCTCAACATCCGCCGACGGGTAGACATGTTTTTTTAGTGCCTCGATGGCGACATTTTGAGCAGAAAGCACATCCTTCGCAGAAGTACCTGTCCACCAAAACGTCGAGATGAGCAGATTCCGAACAAGTGCTGCAAGGGGACCTGCCTGAGTCTTGTGGAAGAAGTAATCTTGATCGACGCGCTGCGAGGTGACGGCATTGATGGCGACGAGGGCGTTAAAAATGTTGAGAGACAGTGCAGTTTCGGGTGATGGGTCAAGAAAGACGATACGATGCGTCAAAGGCGGCAAGACGACATCGTGTGCAATGTCCTCGGGTCGATTGCGCACCATCACCGCCTCAAGCATTGATCGCACGATTTGCGTCATGCCAGGCTGCCCGCCCAAGAAGGGTGTCGCCACCTGCTCACGCCATAATCCAAGATTATACCCGTTGAGGTGCAGGTATTCAGATAGCATGATGCCCAGCTCTTCCATGTCTGTTCGCTCCAGTCGCAAGTCAAGTCCGTCCGATAGCGTGCCTGTCAGCCCGCGCGATGGCGTTCCTGAAACGACCCACCTTCGCTCGGCCCGTAACGCCGAGGCGAATCTGAAGGCGCGCGTATGACGATGCGACATGGTATGCCCCTCATCGATAATCAGTCTAAGCCAGTGTAGCTGCATCAAAGGTGACTTGTAGGCTGCTTTATGAGGACAGGTGCATCGAATCGAGCGCGATCTGCCGGCATAGGCGCAGCGACATACTTGCTTGGATGCTTGCCTGGCGTCTTCTTGCGAGAAGCGCGTATGCGACATGAGCACGAGATCGTAATCGCGTAATGTGGCGGGGTCTGGCATGGCGAATTGTTTTTTTGAGGCGGCCAAGACGAGAACGTTGAGTATGCCTTGCTCGACGTGTTTGGCCATTTCGTGCTGCCATTGACTGACGAGACTGTCTGGCACGACAACGAGGGTTCCCGTCGTTAACAAGATTGTCTCAGATTGCAGAGCGCCTTGTGTCCTCGTCTTTCTGGTCGGCAGCGGAATCGCGCCTGTTGCCTCGAGCAATGCCAACCGATCTGGATGAACCACGTAACCTTGATTGTACTGCCTCAATAGCGGCATGAGATGTGGATAGGCTTGCGAAAAGGCGCGCACGTTGACATTGCCTTCTACCGCCGATCGAGCACACACGTCCTGCAGCAAGGAGGGGCTCGGTCGTGGTGGTTCAATTTTGGAGAAGAAGCCGTAGCGGAGCGCATGGAGTATATTCTGATGGACCGAGTCCGCTGGATTGACAGGCAGATCGCCGAGGGTGGCGACAATGAGCGCGAGACATTCACAAGTCTTGCCAACACCCATTTCTTCGCTCAAAATACCGCCACGAGGCGTCGTGATGGTCCGTGTCTTGTCATGAAAGGTATGCTCCTTGCGATTGAAAAAGAGGGCGTCATTGTGTAGCGAGAGGAAGGCAGGATCAATCAAGGTTATTGGCGCAAGCTCATGCCTCAGCATGGTGCAGACGGAGCGCTTTTGGTAGTGGTACAAGGTTGACTTGAAGCCTTCGATGGCCTCTTCCAGGACCGTTTGAAAGGTAGAGGCATAGCGGTTGGCGCAAGACGGGATGTCCAGTGTCGGCGAAGGTATTTGGCCATAGAGTGCCGCCAACGTCATTCTCTCTTGCGAGACCAACGGCAGAAACGCTGCATCAGGGCGACGCCACGATGAAAGATTGCCATTCCCTTGCTGGATGAGATACATCAATGCGCTTGAAAGCTTGTGGTTTTCGGCGACGCCATCACTGTCTGCAAGGCTGTCTCTGACGGGGACATAGACACGAACGAGTACTTTTCGTCTAAAGCGTTTATAAGTCAAGTAAACAGCTCTTGCCTCGGCGAGACATTCCAGCCAGGCGTGTTGCTTTGGGAAATCGCCAGGTGGAAGCCAACAAAAGCCGTCCGGTGCTTCAGGTTCATCGGCTGGCCAGCGCCAAGTCATGTCGGCCGTCAAGGTGCAAAGCCCTGGCCAGCCTTCAAACAGCGGCGGCGGCATCGTTATCAGCTATAGCGCCAGTTTTGAAGCAGAATCAAGAAAGTTAAGTACAGCGCAAGAATATCTAGTCCAGCTAATAGGGTCGTTGTGGTATACGTTAAGCATCCACCTACGACTTGACGATAGAACTCGCCTGCAACGCACACAGCATCTCCTTGCGATCCGCCAGAACGCGCGCTGCTTCATCATACGTCAACCACATGCGCTTGCGTTTATCCCTTTCGGGCCAGTCCTCACAGACTTGCTGCGGCGAAACTTCAAAGTAGCGGTACTCGGCGCGTGAGATGGCTTTGCCTGGGATGACATCCATACCCTTGTAGCGATCATTTCCATTGCCATTGCTATTGCCGTTGCCGGTGCCTGTGGAAGAAGTCGAGGAGTCCGAGAGAAGGCCGGGCACTTTGGGTGGACGTGGGTCTTTGGCTTGGAGCAGGAACCGAGTCACCTGGGCACTATACCTTGTTAGCAGACATCCATCGTCATAACGAGAAGCTCACACGACACCGGCTTCCTCCCAACACTCGCGCAATGCCGCCTCCTCAACTGTTTCATGATCTTCCCATCCACCTTTTGGCAAGACGACTTTATTCGGATGCCGTGAACTACTGATGCACAAAACATATTTCCCAAGCACCGGTTCGTCTGGATGCGAGTGTTTGTTGGAGAGGACAATGACGCCTGCTACGAGCCGAGCTCCCTCGGGACTAAACCGATCTTTGGCCGAGGCACGCTGGCCTTTGGGTGGCTTGACGGGCGAGGCTGGAAAGGCGCTCGAGCCGGCAAGACGCGTTGTCATGATGCTAGTTTAGGGTCTGGAGCGTCTTTGAGAAGGATAAAAAGAGGTCGCGTGAGGATGAAAAGATGGTCGTGTGCTTATTTTATTGAGGGGGCCTTTCGTCCAGGACTGTTGCTAAAGATGGCCCATGATGCTGTATGAGGGTGTTGCTTGTTGGATTGACGTGATGTAAGGCCTTGCGACCTGGGGATGCACGATGAGGAGCCCTTGAGATGTTGATGTGGTGTTGTCTTGCTTCTTTGTTTTTGGACGACACTCAATCAGCTACTCGAACTACCTGTACTACTGCTATAGAAGAGATTGCTGCTACTACTACTACTACTACTACTACTACTACTACTACTACTACTACTACTACTACTACTACTACTACTATAAGAGATGCTCTTTCAAGAAAAACCAGCAGACTTGATTGCCTACAGCGGCTCTCAACGCTCTCAATGCGGTGGGTCCAACCCATGACCAGCCGATAGCCCTAGGCTAACGCACTTTCCTTAGGCTACTGCGGCGGTCAAGAGACGTCGCATACCTTTGGCGCCTGGGCGCATGCGCTCTCTGTCGAGACGTATAAAGCCTTGTTGGATGTTGGCTGGCGACGGTCAGGCAAGTATCTGTACAAGCCGAATCTCGTTGCTTCGTGCTGTCAGCTGTATACCATCAAGCTCGATGCCGCGGCGTTTAAACCGAATAAACAGCAGCGCGCTGCGTTGCGCAAATTCAACAAGCATGTGCTTGGCGAGGAAGCAGCAGCACAAGCCGAGTCGCTCCAAGAAGCTGTGCATTGCGCTGAACAATCGCCACGCTTCTCAGTGACGCTCGAACCGTCTAGCTATTCAGACGAAAAGTATCTCCTCTATAAAGCCTACCAAATGGCGATTCATCACGACCCGGAAGGCAAAGTTTCCAAATCTGGCTTCCAAAACTTTCTCTGCGAGACACCGTTGCATGCCATCGATGGCTATGGCTCCTTTCATCAGTGTTACCGGTTGGATGACAAATTGATTGCGCTTGCCGTGTTGGACTTATTGCCCGGTTGCGTCTCGTCTGTGTATTTCATCTATGAGCCTGCATGGAGTGCATTGAGTCTTGGACGCGTTTCTGCCTGTCGCGAGGCAGCGCTTGCGCGCCAATCTCCATTCGGAGACTATTACATGGGTTACTATATACCAGATTGTGTCAAGATGAAGTACAAAGGCGAATACGCACCTTCCTTTCTCAAAGACCCCGTCAGTCTGCAATGGCACCCGCTTGAACATTTTGCAAAAGTCTTTAGAGAGGGAGAGACGTTGGTGTCGTTGCAAAGGAAGCTCGTCAAGTGGCAAGGACCGCCTGGTACCGTTTGGCAAGAACAGATGCCCGGTATCTTGACCCGGGAACAGTGTCAGGCATTGCTGCGATCGATGGCGCGTGTTTGGATCTATGAAGAAGGTGTCGTGCCGCTCATGCTCAGCGCGTCTCGCGAAGATGAGGAAAGCATGACGAGGTTATTGGAGATGCTCGCGACGATGGGTCAGGACGTCCTCTTGAAAGATTCTTTTATTGCAAGTCTATAGCTATAGCATGTATGCGCTCGGGCGACAACGTAGATGAAGGGCTATTCAATCTTGATGACTGATTCATCCTTGTCACGGCTCTCAGGGCATAGAAGGCTTATTCTTCGCAACTTGACTAACAGGCTCAGTACGGAAAAGTCGATGGCCCCCTCTCGGCGCTCGTCCGTGTCTCTATCCTTCATCATGGCGCAAGTGACATGCATCTCGACACAAGACGCGCAGGAATGAATGAAAACTTGCAAGATGAAGAATAGAAGCAGATAGAAGAGGTGGATCGCCAAGACGGGTCGATAGTCTCCTGAAAGACCACCGGTGCCATCAGGCTGAGGTGCTTAAGTTGTGCGATTTGTTTTTATTAGGAAGCATGCGCCACGACAGCTCTCTGTTTTGAAGCGCTGTTCATGTAGCAAATAGCAGCTATAGCGCATCTCTTCAGTTCTCGAGCTCTTCGCAGCTGCGGTTGTTGTAAAACTACTATACTAGTCGTGGTTGTAGTCTGCGCCTTTTTTCTTTTCCTTGCCGCTGTTGATGATTCAGCCTCAGATCACTGAGTGCCACTGACGTCGGGACTGCGGGAGGCATTCAGGCAAAAGAAGAGAACAACAACTTAGAAGACATCGAGCTTCGCCCTCTACAATCGCAAGCCTTTGTACGAACCTAATCATCAGCTAGCATCAGCTAGAAAAGCATAGACAGAGATGGGCGTCCGGCAATGGCGCCTTCTTCGGCCCTTTTCAGGCATGGACAACGACTTACGCCTGCGTGCGCCTTGGTACCTCAGCGACTGGGTCGGCCGCGAAGACTGCTATAAAGACGCCGCCACCGTCTATAAAATTATTTCGGGCACGATTCGCATCTTCTTCATCAACTTATTACCTGCCTTGGCCTATTCGCTCGACATGTACTATCGAACAGGTGAATTATGGAGTACAAACGAAGTCTTGCTCGCTTCGGCCATTCCAGCCTGTTTCTTTGCCATCTTTTCATGTCAACCGCTCACCATTGTCGGTGTTACAGGTCTGATTGATCTCTTTGGTTATACGACCTACAACATTGTCACAAAACGCTATGGCGTGCCGTACCTCGAGTTTATGGCCTGGGTGGGCATTTGGAGCGCCTTGATGCATTTCGCCATTGCCATCTTCAACTGGTGTGATTACATGAAGTATGTCACCAACTTCAGTTCAGAAGCTTTTGGCATGTATGTCGGCATCATCTATGTCTTGAAGGGGATTGAATTGACTGTCGAAGAGTTTCATGGCGAAGGCACCTCGCTCGCAAACGGCTATCTCAGTTGTCTTGTGGCGTTGCTCTTTTTCGCCTTGACGTGGGCAACGACGTGGTTGGGTGCGAGTCGCTACTTGCATTGGTACGTGCGCTCGCTCTGTACCGATTTCAGTCTCATCATCTGGACCATTTTCTTTGCCGGTTTTGTTCACATCCCCGGTGATTTGGCCAACGTCAACATTCGCAAGTATCCAGTGACACAGGCGTTTGCACCGTCTGTCGAACGCGACTGGTTCATTCGCTTCTGGGAGATTGACGTCAAATGGTGGTTTATTGCGATCCCATTTGCAGCGCTTGTGACGGCCTTGTTTTATTACGATCACAACGTCTCGTCACTCATGGCGCAAGCACGACATTATCCTCTACGCAAACACGCCGGGTTTCACTGGGATTTCTTTCTCCTTGGCATCACGACGTTGGTGGCTGGCTTTATCGGTATTCCGTATCCAAATGGACTCGTGCCGCAAGCACCAGTCCATACCGACTCGTGCGCCATGATGGTCTATCCCACTGGCGACCCTGAAAAGGATCAATCTGAAGAAGGTAAGACTGCACCACGCATGACGCGTATCTTGGAACAACGCTGGACGCATCTTGGCATGGGTTTACTCCTCTTTGGCATGATGACACGACCGATGCTTGTGGTTTTGGCGACCGTGCCACGTGCCGTTTTTGCAGGCGTCTTTATGACTGTGGGCTGGTCTTCGATTGAGTCCAATCCTGTGACGTTGCGGACGTTGGGATTCTTGCATACACCGTTCATCAGCGTCACCTCACAGAAACGCGCCACGTTGACGTTTTTATCACTGCAGTGGTTGACCATCTTGGCAGAAGTGGCCATCTCCCAGACCATCGCCGCGATCGGGTTCCCAGTCATTATTTTGCTGCTCATTCCACTGAGATGGACATGGATGCTTCGATGGTTTACGCATGGCGAGTTGGCGGCGTTGGATACCATGACGGCTGAAGCGGATGTCGTGATGCAGTCGTTGGGCGGTGTGCCTGACATTGTGGAACGCACACGACCGCATCGAGATCAACGGGATCCGCTTACGCAGAGCAAGAGTCAGAGCCTGCACACGAGCAAGAGTGAAGAAGGTTCACGGCATCGTCATCCAAACACAGCGAGGGAACGACAAGCGGGTGGTGGGAGTCAGGCGACGTTGGCAGGCTCCTCTTCGAAAAGTCATGAGCATGAAGGTCTGCGGACTGGGTTTACGAGTGATGCGTCGAGTGAGCGGTAGTTACTTAGGTACAGTAGTAGTGAGGCCAACTGCGCCCCAACTGTTATTCACGTAGAAGAGAAACGATTGATGATCACCAGCTGCAGAGATGGTTTGGTTTGGTTGGTTTGAGGCGCAGAGCAAGTTTACCACAACTGGAGAGGCTAGAGTGAGGCTGACGAGGCGGGCGGGACCGAACTCGAAACAGAATGACTGACTGCGCACCCGCACTTAGACTGCTGCTGCGACTGCTGCTGTTACTGCTCCTACAGTATCTGTGACTTGTAGATCCTCCGTACATAGAGACCCTATATAACAGGTCCATGCTTCCTATCTCTCCTAACCCCTATTCCACCCATCTGTTATCCTTGCTTGAACATTTGAAGCGCTAGCTTGACCCTTGAATCCAATGCCACAAGAGGCGCGTCCACAGCTCAGACTCACACCCGTCACCACGTCTGCCCCATATCCCTGCAAACGCTCCCTCTCCAGCAGTTCCTGCAGCTCAGACGACAGTCTCGCCACACTCGACACGCCTCGAAGCGAACAAAACTCACCTTGGCAACGTCGAAAACCCATTGCTATGCAACTCGATTTCGCCACCTTGCAACAGATCAAGGAGCCGACAGCGCCAACCAATACACTCATCCTCACAAACTTGCATCCAAGCTTGTTTACAGCAGATGCCTTGGCGCAGTTGCGCAGCGCGTTGGCGGAACGCGTCGCGACGGATGCGCGGCAGCATGCGCAATCCAAAGAGGCGAAGGACGCGTGTATCCGGTACTGGATCCCACTCAAGTCTTTTACGCGCGTCGTCGTTGCCTTTGACAAGACGACGCAAGCACAAGCTTTGCGTGTGCGTCTGCAAGGTACACTGCTGCATGGCCAACCTGTGCGCATCTTTTACGCCCAAGCCATGGATTCTCTCCCTATTGCGCAAAGCAAGTTGCAAGTCCCACCGCTTGAACGCAACTGGTTGATTTCACCACCGGGCAGTCCACCGGTCGGTTGGCAACCGGCGCGGGAAGATCCACCGAATGTGCACACCTTTCAAACGGATTGGACCGGGGATTTGCAAGATCGGTTGGCCAAGTTGCCGCTCGAGACTGGGTTGAAGACGCCCACTTCACTTGCAGAGACGCCCATCTTGCAGCGTGCACACAGCAGCACGTTTGAGCCGGAACCACTGAGTTGCAGGCGCAGTGTCACGTTACTTGAACGCAGTGCCGTCGGTCCAGGGATCGTTGTGCATATGGAAGAACAAGAACAAGACTCGGTACTCGATGCGCATCGCTTGCAGGAAGACGCCTTGCGCAAATCACTTCATCCAACGGCCCGCCCGCCACTTTTTTAATTTTTTGCATTTCTCATAAACGTTGTATTGTTCTAGCGAGCGTAGGGACTATCTGTAGCATGTACCAAGCAGCGCATGCGCTTCCACCTCTTTGCCATCGACGCCTAAAAGTTGCGCCACGCGACCTTTGACAATGGTCGCTCCAAAGCCCGCCAAAGAGACTTGAAACTTGGGTGTCTGACCAAACGTCCAGTCCCACGTCTCGAGCGTCGCTGCAGCTTCTTGTACAGCCGGTACGGCCAGCATTGCTTCTTCAGTCATGATACACGGCGTCTCGTCACTGAACGCTTTTGCAGCAGCCTGTATAAATCTCTCCGTTTCCATCTCTAGATTGGCCACCGGCGACCGGACACTTTCTGTCCCCTGTGCCCTTTGAATGGTCCTCGAGGAGGTCAAGAAGGGTTTCACTTGATTGAGCTGTGAGGAGAGCAGCATGGTGCCATGCGCGTACGCCCGTTCTTTAGCGATTTTAAAAGCACTGCCGGAACACTTCTTGCCCTTGTACAGCAAGTCATGACGGTGATTGACGGCGACGTCTTTGTGCATCGCTTGTAACATGGTACAGAGTTTGCCGATTGCATAACTGCGTGAGAACGAAGTGCGAGAGGTCATATAGCAGTAATTGACGTTGCCGAGGTCATGATAGACGGCACCACCGCCGCTATACCGTCGACACAAGGTCACCTCTCTTGAAGCAAGCAAGAGAGGATCTGTTTCAAGCCATGGATTTTGATTGCGGCCGAGGATGACTGACTGCTTATTTTGGTAGAGAAAGAGAAGCGGTAAGGAAGCTTGTTGGAAGAGATGGTGCTCGAGTGCCAAGTTGAGCGCTGGTCTTGTCGACTTGGAGAGCACGACCTGTGCATTCAGCATCTATTCCATGTAACTCTAGCTCAACAATACACTTGTATAGAAGTGTCTAGTGATTACAATTTCAACTCGGCGCCATCACGGTAAATATCCACGCCCCAGCCAGGATTCACAAACCGATGTCCCTTATCCAACGCGTTCAACGTCTTTAAATCGTCAGCATCCAACTTGACTTCCTGTGCCTTGAAATTGTTGCGAATCCGACTCGCCGTCACGGATTTCGGAATGACACTTGTGCCGCGTGTCAAGGCCCAGGCAATCAACACACGTCCGGCATCGACGCCATGCTTCTCGGCAATGCCATTCACCGTCTTGTCCTGAAGCAAATCACTGTCCTGCGATCCCAACGGTGAATAAGCCGTCAAGTGAATACCTTTGTCTTTGCAGTACTGGAGCAATTTGGGTTGCGCGAGGTAAGGGTGCAACTCAACCTGATTGACGGCCGGCTTGATTTTTGCACCTTGCAAGAGCTGATCGATGCGCGAGGGACAAAAGTTGCTGATGCCGATGTTGCGCACGAGTCCGGCTTCCACAAGCTCCTCCATGGCCTGCCATGTGGCACTTGGATCTTCCGTCAATGGCTGATCGATGGCTGTTTTGCCCTCGGCATTCTTGGGCATCATCTTGCGATCTCCTTGATACTCAAAAGCCACTGGCCAGTGCATCAAGTAAAGATCCAAATACTCCAAGCCCAAGTTTTTGAGCGATTGCTGCAACGCCGGCTTCACTTTGGAAGGTTCATGGAAGATATTCCAAAGCTTCGAGGTGATCCAAAGGTCATCCCGCTTGAGACCTGCCTCTTGCATACCTTCTGAAAGACCCTCGCCAACTTCTTGCTCATTGCCATAGATCCAGGCACAGTCAATGTGGCGGTATCCAGCGGCGAGCGAGACCTTGACGGCTTCTTTGACCTTGCCGGGTTCAGAACGCCATGTGCCGAAGCCTGATGTGAGTATACGTTTAGACAGATGAAAATGACCTACCGAGCTGGGGCATTGAGCCTGATCGGAGTTTAATCGAGGCCATGCTTGATAGATTGATTGATTGTGGTGGTTTGTGGGGAAGACGACGAAGGATGATGACCTGCGCAATTCTATCGTCACAAGGTCGTCATGGATCGATCGACCAAACTGCTTCATGGCAAAGGTATATAGAGGGCCCTCTTGCAGGATGAAGCTTCTAGCAAGTAACCATGTCGAACATCCAAGAGGGCCACTTTTCAAGCAAGGACATCAAGCAGCAGCACCAAAGCTCAACGGCAACTGGTCTCGAAGCAGAACTGACGCCAATATCTGAACCAACGCTGCTCGAATCGCCAGGGGGCATGCAAGAATATTTGTCGGTCAACAAGCTAAAGGGCCGCTCGGCACTCATTACCGGCGGCGATAGTGGCATCGGTCGTGCTGTGGCCGTCTTGTTTGCACGCGAGGGATGCAGCAAGCTGTCGATTGTCTATTTACCCGAAGAGCAGCAGGATGCTGAAGAGACGCAGCGTCTTGTTGAAAAGGAAGACGGCCATTGCCTCTTGATGCCGTTTGATTTGACGCGCTTCAAGGAGACGAAACAGTTGGTGGATAAGCACATGGCGCACTACAATCAGCTCAACATCCTCGTCAACAATGCCTCCAAGCAGATTGCCTGCAAGCATGTGGCCGATCTCGACCTCGATGACGTTGAGTCGACCTTTCAAAGCAACATCCTGCAAATGATTGCCTTGACCAAGTTTGCCGTACCGCATCTCAAACGCGGCGACTCGATTCTCAATACGACCAGCGTCACGGCTTATCGCGGCAGTGGCCAGTTTCTCGACTATGCCAGCACGAAGGGCGCCATTGTCTCGTTGACACGCTCTCTTGCCCAGCAATTGACGGCCAAGACGGGGATCCGTGTCAATGCCGTTGCGCCCGGCCCAGTTCATACGCCGCTGCAACCTGCCTCGCGTCCAGCTGAGCAAATGACTCATTTTGGTGAGTCCACGGCATTCGGTCGACCGGCCCAGCCTTCTGAGATTGCACCGTCATTTGTGTTTTTGGCAAGTGCCGAGGCGACCATGTTTACGGGACAGGTCTTGCATCCCAACGGCGGTGAGATTTTGAATACCTAGGCGATGGCTACGTGACTTACGATCGTGGCAGGATTATGATATGGACTGGTATGTTATGAAGAGTTCAATAGCCTAGCTAGCATCTCTAGCCGACTTTGGCAGCCTCGAATCGTTTTGACGCTTAGAAGCCACTCGTGGAGCGTATCCGCCTCAGGCAGCATCACGAGACCTGAATGCAAGGTGTCAAAGAGCCTTTGTATCTCCGGTAGTTCGATAAACGTTGCCGAGAGCGGTTGTGCAATGAAGAACGTGCAAAGGGCTTCTTCAAAGCGCGCCTGGGTGAATGGTTCATAGATTTTCTTGGCAGCACGATCGATGGGCGTGTGAGCTGCCAAGATGTCTTGCGATTGACCATTTGCCAACTTGTGCTTCTTGGCAGACGGTGGTAACGCGTGCTGAGGCAATAGATGCGCATGAAACCTTTTCAGGTGGCGAATCACGTCATGGTGCTGGTTGGATCGTTTGCATCTTGCAAGCATGCGCGTACGGAGAGTGGCTCCTGGGGCTCACAGACTTGACACATCCAGTAAAGCCTGGGTTCAGCAGCTTGTCGACCGCCATGGCGGAGATCATGCTCTTCTGCCTTTGTACCCAAGTGCAAGCGGTAGTCAATCTTGACAGGACGCTGTGCTCCTGCTTCTGCTTCCACTTCTGCTGCAGAACTGCCCTGACCGACTTGAAGGCGACGGTCACCATCAGATACTCGCGACATGGTCCCTCCTAACGTGATGGCCAGGAACGCGTCACAGAATGAAAGAGCTGACAAAGCTGCAGCCAGGCTTGTATCTGCGTTGTTTAGGAAAGGGCGTCAGGCAGTCATACATGGTGATCGCACGCTCGCCAAGTAGTGCGAATCAGGGGTTCTATTTGCCAGTCATGGTCTTCAAAAAAGCTCGTGGCAGTCTCAGCTGACTAGAGAAGACCCGGCAGGATCCTCTACCAAGGTTCTGACCTCACCAGATGTGTCGAGGCTCATAGATAGCTGCAACATAGTTGTGATTTCCTTGGACTTGCAGAGCTGTACACTTGATTATCATGTTGGACCGAAAAATGACCAGTGGATTCGTCCGGTGTCATCTCTGCGGTCCGAGGCCTCTAGCTGAGTGGTCGTGTTCGTGTTCGGTTCGTGTTCGGTTCGTGTTCGAAAAAATGATGAACTTGTCTTGTGCCATCTGAACACTCTGAGCTTCAGCAGCGAACAACGTTCGGCATATGCATCAACTCGACCTCCATGCGAGCTCAAATGTTCATTTGATGAGCTTCGGACCAGAGATGCGCGAAAAAACTTCTGTTGAAAGTGACTAAAATGGTTCTTAGTTGCAGTTGACGAGCTTCTACAGTCAAAACACGGGGCAAGGTCGCTCTGGCCGGTGCTTCCAGCAACAAGTCAACACCGATGCTGGTCGCTGTGAATCAACTTCTTTTGTTCCCGTGAACTGCATGGCAACGAGCTGGCTAAAGCTCACGAACATCTCAGTCTGAGTCTAAAACAGCCGCTGTCGACTTCTTCGAGCTGGACAGAATGACCCACATTGCCTCCCTCGTTCGCATAAAAAGGCGTGGCATCTGCCATCAAACATATCCTCAAAAACACATCAGCCATGGGCAAAAACATGATGAAGCTCGACTCGAAAGACGCACCACCCGGCTACGCTAGTGGCAGCAATGGCGGTCATGCTGGCGGCAGCAGGCTGCCCGTCACGCGCATTTTCACGACTGGGCCCGCTCTCCAGCTCGACAATGTCGTCGCCACCTCAAAGTTCTCTCATCCGCGTATTCAGCATCGCGCCGGCGCAGACGAAAAAGACAAGACTTGCTGCTCATCCTGGCTCAGCAAGATTGGCAGACTTGGCGCTGTGTCAACACCTGCCTCTGAAGTCGACGCACTTGTCAAAGATACCTCGAACGACTATTACCAGGTGGAATTCGTCGTACAACCCTTTTCATTAAAGTCAGATCATCTCAACGTACAAGTCGGGGCGTTTATCGGCAAGACCTCGTCGGCACTTGGTGACAAGAAAAAGCCAACGTTTCTGCCTGCCAAGATGTCGATGCTCTGTGTCCCAGTCTTTGGCAATGTGGCGGAAGATGTTCATGCAGGTAGATTCAAGGGTGCCGCTCAATCTAATGCGCAGCATGTTTATCACACAAATGGATCTGAGTTTCGATTCGATGCAGGCACAAATTACGATTCATGGCAGTGGCATCACGAAGCGCCAACCATCAAGCTGCAGAAAGCCTTCAATTGGGAATATCAGGCTGCTGTCGAACGCTCATCAGACTTGGTCGGCTTCAAACTCATTGCAGAGTATTATGTTCATCCAGCGGGTTCCTTTGACGAGAGCACCGCCAAAGTCATCAACGTCGAGATCAACATTGCTGGCAAGACCTTTCTACAAAATCAGACCAAGTGGCGCATTACGTCTCTAACGTCTCGCTCAAGGGACGGGTCAGTCCAGCTCACCGTCAAACCAGATGGATCCTTTTTTGTCTTTATGTATGTTCACGGCAGGCTCTTGCGCGAGCCTGATCATAAAGGACCAATCATGGCTGCCTTTGAGAATGCAATCTTGATGGGCGATGCTGGGCTGGAGGAGAACAGATGTAGAGAATATATGGACGTAGGCATGTGCGTTGGCATATATTATTGCTGGAAGGAGGGAAAGCTAGCTAGCTATAGTAACTGTAAGCCAATTTTGGCATTTTTTTAAATTTTAGTTTTAGTCATAGTCTATACGAAGACGCCTGGACTAGCCCAGGCGATAGGTAAACTATGGGAAAAGGATGGAATACGTTACGTAGACTCGGCGACAGCAATGCATGCGCCACAGTACTGTGGCCCAGCCTCATTGATTTCGTCATCTGAATAATCTTCGTCGACCAGCTGCAGCCTGTAGGCAACCCGCTTCGACGACATGGCCACCGACGTGCTGCAGCTACACGCTAGGATGTCAGATGCTCAGAGAGACTTCTAGACCAAAACAAAGATGGTACTTCTTCCAAGGGACGCTTTCAATTTAGAGCGTCCTGGCACCGTAGCTGCACGCGTGACAGCAGTCTACTCTGGACCATGTGCGTCTGGTTCACAGCTGCAGCGGTACTAAACCAAGCAGCCTCCGCTCATGTGTCTCTCTCAGCCAGACAGAGTCATTTGCTGCGATGACTTACATGATGCAACCGGTCTAGCTATAAGACGTGACAGCCAGCCTCAAGCACTACCCAGATCCCAGGGACCATGGGCAAAAACACGATGAAGCTCGACTCTAAAGATGCGCCACCAGGGTATGCTAGCGGTTTTGGCATAGGCAGCGGAGATAGCACTCATGTTGCTGCGCGCATCTCAAAAAGCGGGCCGGGCCTCAAACTTGGCAACGTGATTGCCACCTCCAAACTCTGCCATCCGTATGATCAACGTCGTACTTCGCCAAAGACGGGGAAGCCAGATGCTATATCGTCCTTGCTCCACAAGATCGGCAGGCTTGCGGGTCCTTCAACGTCACATGAGTCTGGCGCCGCCGTCAAGGATGCTTCAAAAGAGAGCTACACGGTCCGGATCAGAATCCATTCTTTTCAACTCGCTGCGAATAAGTTGAGCGTACGCGTCTCCATGATGAACGCGCGCGCATCGACTGATCTCAGGAGCCAGTCTTCAAACCAGTCAGGATGAGCTTGCTCCTTGAGCCAGTCTTTGCGAATCAAGAAGAAAACGTCCATGCCGGTCGATCCAAAGACGCTGCGCAAGTCAATGCGCAGCACAGCTACCGTCCGCATGGATCCGAGTTTCGGCTGGACGCCGACCGCGGTGTCTGGCAAAAAGATCCCAAGAAAGCTGAATTTGGCTTGAAGGAACAGTTGCGCTGGGACTATGAAGCGGCTACCACGCGCTCGCCCGACTTGATTGGATTCAGATTTGTCGCTAAGGGATATCTACATCCAGATGGTTTCTTTGATGAAGGTTCAGCCAAGATTCTCCGATTTGAGGTGTTTGTCTCGGGCAAGTCATTTCTGCAAACCAAAAAGACATGGCGTTTCCAAATCTTGTCGTCTCGCTCGGATCACGGAGAAATCAGACTGGACTTTGAAAATGGTGGATCGCTTTTTGCACTCTTGCATGTGGACAATCAATTGTTGTGTGAGCCTGATGTCGGGGGCGCAGTTTTGGCTGCCCCAGAGGATGCCATTTTGAACAACAGCATACGGTCTAATTAGAGCCTGCGATGAGCGTTTATCAGCCTCGACACGTTTGTAGACTTTTATGGTGTACACACCTTTTCAAAGCTCGATCTCACAAGGATGACAGGGAAGCTACTGTTCATCTGAAAAGATCGCTGGCGAGCATGCTGACGACGACGACGATGGAACTTGAGCCAAGTCCGACACTACATGTATGTACGATGAAAGATTTAGCTGATGACTGCCAAGTTCATTAATCTAGCGAAACTCGATCTCATAGTCTTCAGTCAGGGCGTTGGCCAAGCTTGAATCTTGTCAGCATTTGACACTACGCAATTGCTAGAAGAAATCAAGGCGAATCAACGGCAGCTGCCTTTTGCCTGTTGCGCAAACTGCCAACTGGCAGCCGATGCGTTCTCTACAGTGCGTCAGTATGAGAACATTGAGGTGACAGTTCCTGAGTCATCAGCTGTGCATCTTCAGCTGACAATTCATGCGTCCTTCGTTTTGTCAAACGCTAGAAATGGCTGACCGTCCCATTCTTTATCCAGTCACTATCATGTCTGGTGCTCTGTCGAATGATGCGCCGCCCGACTACACAAGCGGTGTCTCCATCTCTAACCCTCGCCGCTTCCAGAACGGACCTTCCCTAGTCCTTGGCCACTTGACATTGACGGCGCGTCACAGCCAGCCTCAAATCATGCTTCCTTCCTCGTCTACAGATGCTGAAAAGCACTGCTGCTCTTCAAAGACACTCAAGGATAGCGTCAAAAGCTTGAATGCCAAACCAAGCACCTGGGTGGGCCATATCGGTTGCTATGACACGGTCCACGCGTTGCAACTCATCAAACCGACGCCACAGCTTATACCGACAGAGACGCCGCTTGCCGTGCGACAGCTCACCGGGCTTAGTTCGGTACGTGACAACAGTGCCGAACAGTACTCCTCACCATCAAGCTTCATTCATGTCACCTGAACGAGGCTGGCGATCTTTCTGTGGCGATAGAAAGCATGCGTAGCGAGACGATCGATGCGCCTGCAGCCGTCAATGCGCTTGCCGGAAGAAATCACTGTCGACCGACAACGCTGTCGATGCTTCTCGTGCCTCTCTTCAATGAGGCTGGCCGTGATGTGCATGTTGGTCGTTTCTCGGGGTGTGCCAATGTCAATAGCTGTCATCGCTATCATTCCCAGGGCTCCGAGTTTGTGTTTCATTACGGCGCCCGTGGCGAAGGCATAAAAACCGCAGCGATGGAGACACTGGCATTCGGGTGGGTCTATGCGTCGCTTGCCCACGGCGGTCCCCCCATTACGGGCTTTCGACTGATTGGCGAGATGACCTTACATCCTGATGCAGGCTTCAATGATGATGGCAATGCAAAGTTGTTCAGCTCGACTTGCTCGTTCCTGATTTGGGACGTTTGCCTATGAGCTACGCGCGCGATGTTTGGGAAACGGCGAGCATTCAAAAGGCGTGTCTGGCAGGCGATCTCTCGATGCACCGGAAAGCTGGTGGGAGTATTGAGATTGTGTACAGTGCCCATGCTAGTCTTGTAGCCAAGGAAGACGCATGATTCGCATGCCGGGGTTTCTGAAAAGGCGCATGCACGAGGATGTTGCCATGTCATCTGAATCTTGCGGAATCGGGCATCCCGCGTCATCGGGCCGACTAGAAGCAACTACGCCGGGCTCTTGCTGTAGTCTGTTGTACTGCAAGACATCTATATAGTCCTAATGCTTGTTTGAAGATCGTTTCAGCTAGAGTCCTCCGGCTGTCTCATCACTGCTGACTGTAGAAATATTTCTATTTGTTTATGCCAGCCAATCGGAATTTGCCTCCCACTCTCTTTCTTTCCCAACCAGAAGATTCGAATTCTCTGAGGCGAAAATATACAAGAGAACTCTAGAAGAACCTTGGCAAATACCTCACTCTTCTTCTCTACACAATACAATCAGCTATGGCCGTCCTCATCCAGCGTATCCTCAGCAATACAGCGCGCATCGTTCGTGCGCCTGTTCAAAAAGCGCACATTCATCTCTTTGATTCCGCCAGCACGGTCCCAAACCAGCTCAGACAAGGGGCCGCTTCTTGTCGCGGCAATCTCCTAGCCTCAGGCCGACGCGCTCAAGATCATACAGCATCCGCGCATGTCCATTCGAGCGTTTCGCAAGACTTTGACGCGCTTCTCTCACCTTCTTTTAGCGCATCAGCCGCTTCTTCCACAACATCCTCATTCCAAGCGGCGGCGCCAGCGGCAGCTTCCTCAGCGGAAGCAGAGGCGCGCTGCCGGCTCGCGTTGAAACAAGCCATGGTGGTGAGCAAGCAAGTCGCTGGCTTACGGGATGGCATGCGGCTTGATTTGGGTGTCAAGGAACTCGCACGACTTGGTCTCTTTGGCGGCGCACAGGGCCGTGTCTATGAGCTTGCACTTTAAGTCTACACTGGATGACGCTTGAGCAAAGGCCCCTTTATGACTGTATTTTTCTTTTTTTCCTGGTGCGGACTTGATGCTTCTCCAGCTGATGACAACGACGACAATAGACTTTTAGACTAGCGACCCATATCTTAATTCTTTGCCTTTCATCTGTCCTCGGCCTGCTGCTTCCAAGACAAGGCAAGGAAGCAAGGCAAGGATGCCCTTTGCCAATGATTCACAGATCCTCATCTTCCAGCAGTGGAACTACACCTATCTCTACGACAATGGCACCGCCTTTTTTAACGAAACACTGAGCAACGCCACGCAATGTTATATGTTGCGTGAACCGTACATGCCGCTCATCTTTCTCAACGGCACCGTCACCAACTCGACAGGCTGTTCGCAACCCATAAACCCCATCAAATCGCATGCCAAGACCGGTATCGCCTTTGCCGCTCTTTTCATTCTACTCGTGCCGTTTTGTGTCACGGCGCTCAGTAGGCATGGCAAACGCGCCTATAGCGCCAAATCAAAGTTGTATCCCTATGGCAAACGTTGGGAATTCTATTGGCAACTCTTTGCCATCATCTTTGTCATGATTTCATCATTTTTCGCCATTGATATCGACAGAGTCGTGGTGCAATCGGGCGGGTTTGGCGCGTATTGCTTGTTTTACTCGGCACAGTTGCCAGTCGCCTTGGCAGCGATTTGGGAAATGTCACGCAATTGGGCGCAAGTCGCCGCCGATACGTTTATCGAATTCCACCCGGAAGTCCCCCTCAACAAGCATAACGACAGTCTCGCCGTCAAGATTCAATTCTGGATGCCGCTCTTGTTTTACGCTGTTGATTTCTTGGCCCTTTTTCTCATCTCTTTACGGCCTTGGGGTGGTGTCATTCGTGGCAATCAAGCTGAAGCGACAGATGGCCGATTCAAAGCCGGTGCCGCGTTTGCCATCTTGGCCTATCTCGTGATTTGCTGGATCCTCGTCAACGCACGCGCGTTCAAACCAGCGTTTAGCTTCCATTTCGCAGCCGTCTTGCTTTGCATGGTCCTCGTCGTACCACGCATCCTCTACACCAACTTGCAAATGTACAAGTACAACCTCTCACCCTTCAACCCGCAAGTCGATGCCCTCTATACGAGTATCTTGGGCTATCTACCACTCTTGGCCGTCTTTATTGTCATGAATGCACGTGGCTTGCTTATGCAGAATATCGACAAGACGATGTTACAAGCGAAACAAGCACGTGAACGCGATTGGCAGCAGCAATTCAAAAAGACACATGGCCAGGGCACGACCCTTGCCTCGGAGAGTACGCATGGCGGCTTGTTGCGGAGTGATGCACCGGCGCCGTGGTTGGGGGGTCCACAGCAGTTGCAGCAGCAGCAAGCGCGACGGCATGAGGATCATGAGTTGAAGCAGTTTAGCTATGTTGTTGAACGCAAGGATTCCGATACCTCGTTTGTGCCTTAGCTAGGGAAGGATTGTAGAGTATAGTTGTATAGTATGCATGATCAGTGGATTGGACTGGAAGAAAGCTATAATCCGGAAAAATCCAGAATTTTAGATTCTGCCTTTCTATATTGCTGTAACTTGGTCATGTCATCTGGTTGATTGGCGCAATTGGTTAGTCGCGTCGATCTAATAAGTCGAAGGCTGTGGGTTCAAGTCCCACATTGACCATTTTTGCACTTTCAACATCCCCATTATAAGCATCACCTGAGGCTTCCTGCTGGTTCAGACGAGTCCTCATGCTTGAAGCCTAAGCCTTGATGCGATGCAGCCGAGTCCGCTGTCGCGTCTACCTGGTGAAGTTCGACTGGCCATCTGGACAGAGCTCCCCGTCTCGCTGCAAGCTCAACTCCAACCTTGTGCTCAATTTCTATACAAAGACATTGCGTTTCTCTGGTCGACGCGTGCCTTTGCTGAAACGTACGTCGACCGTGTCTTGCTTCGTTTGACAAGAGAGCATGATGAGATTGTTGCTTGGTATATGCAGGATGCAGGCAATCAAGTAGAAGAGCGTGCAAAGCAAGTGGGCAGGATGTTGCACTTGCTGCATGTCAGGCGATGGCTCTGGGGCTGTCGAGAGCAGTTGTATGGACAGGCACAGCGCGCACGACGCGCCAGCGAGCCTGCCTTGATGCGGCAATACACAATCAAGCCTAGTCTTGACATTCGAGGCTCTATGGAACCTGCTAGGACTATGGACGGAGAGGGTAGTTTTGGAAGTCGTGGCAAGGCATTTATCAAGCAAGTCTTTCGACGGGCGCGTGCAACGAGGCCTCTCTCTGGACAAGGTCTCTGGACGCAGGATGTGCAAAAGTTGTTGTACCCTGGTGCTTCTTCTGTCCCGGAGACATGATCTCTCTCAGCTGCAGCGTCTCAGCGCAGTCTTGGCATGCCCAGTGATCATGATCCGAGGTGGCGACTCGAGTCTTGCCCAGGTTTTGCCCCAGTCCACGCAGTCCAAGAAGGGGCAGGGCGAGTCAAACTCGAGAAATTCATAACCACCACCAAAAACCGTTGGCAAGAACAAGCATCCTTCTAGTACAATCTCTCTTGCTAGAGCGCATCCTCTCTTTCAGCCTCACAATCTCATTCCCTTCAGTCGCCTAGCTATAGCGCATCATCCGAACCTCTTTTACAGCAATCTAGCGCCATCTAGCGGCATGGGACGTCGATACTTTTCGATCCCCTATACAAAAACGCCTAAATGCGACTACTTCTGGGGCCCTGTGACAGCCAGTATCGACTGGTGTGAGGAAAACTATGTCGTCTCTCGCTATATTGCCGAGTTTTGCAATACAACCACCAACGCCATCTTTATCATCCTCGCAGCGATTGCCATTCGTAATGCGATTCGGTGGGATTACGAGCGACGCATCTTGTTCACCTCGCTTGGGTTCTTGACGGTGGGACTTGGCTCTTGGCTCTTTCACATGACGCTCAAGTATGAGTTTCAACTGTTGGATGAACTACCCATGATTTGGACAACCCTGATTATGTTTTGGGGCATCTTTGATTATGGCCTCTCACGCGTTCAATCGCTCTTGCTGGCGCTATTTACAACCTCGCTGGGTGCAGGCGTAACGTGGTACTACCTCGTCAATAAGAACCCCGTCTTTCATGAATTCGCCTATGGCCTCATCACGGCAGCTGTCTTGCTGCGGAGCTGGTATCTTGTTTACAAGCAAGTCGACAAGGAAGACTTTACTGCGCGCGACGACCTCAAATATACAGCCACCTGGGGCGCCGTGACGTTTTTGACTGGGTTTGCACTCTGGGGTATTGATCGCGGACAATGCACACATCTGACGGCTGCAAAACATACAATCGGCATGCCATGGGGGTTCTTGCTGGAACTCCATGGCTGGTGGCATTTGTTGACAGGTACGGGCGTTGCGTTGTATATTGTGTTTTTGACACAGTTGCGGTTACACTTGACGGGTCGGCAGGATGAATTTGAGGTCCGGTACGTGTTGAGTTTTTGGCCGGTGTTGGAACGCAAGCATGAGCCGTTGTTGCGAGAGGATCAAAACTAGGCGTTCCTTGTGCTTTGCCTTGAAGCAGTGCTCGCGGCTGCAGAAAGGTTGAGAATGGAATGAGGACGAATATATTAGGGAAGCGCATACATACATGTATAAAGGGTCGAGACTGATAGTAGAGCACTGGTAGAAGCTATCACCGTTGTCGATATGGCCTTGCTCGTTGACTGCACCAGTGCTCCAAGCTCGGCCGCAATTTCAAGTCGCGCTTGTTGCTGAACTAGATGAGCAAGCGAGGCGTTGAGCCAGATGACGGCTTGCTAGAACAAAATAGGTGCTGGCTGGCACCTTGACATTGTTTGCACACAGCAGAGATGTTTAGGAAGCTGCTGAAGGACACACGACAAGAGAAGGTCTCAAGTACTCGTCGCAAATGGCAGCCGTTGTTTCATAAGCGACAGGGCGCCAGGTCGTTGCGATGGCAAGTTTTGCGATGAGCGCCATCGCCATCGTACGCCAGAAAGAAAAAGAAAAAATGCCATACGCTGTCAAAGGCATGGTAGCAGGTGCGCTACCGTCAAGCATCCACGCGCGACCTCACGGCCGACGTCGAAAGAGCCGCGCAAACCGCAACTTGAATCGAAACCGGCTCTGCTTTTCAGTTTTGATGCGTAACGCCATGACGTGCTGCAGCGGCGTCGTTGACCTTTCAGAGATCCTGCGGTTGGTTCTGCTGGCCCAATCCGATAAGCTGCGCACGTTGCTATAACTGCTATAGCCGCCGTAACTCACCTTGCCGGGTTCCAGCGCATCTTGCAGTGCTATACAGACATCATCGGCTGTATGCAGCATGCTTCTCAGCTCATCAATCTGTGCAAAGCAGCGCTGTCGAAAGGACAGGCCGCGACCAGGCGTGCTAGAGCTGTGTGGGCTGCGATAGTGATAGCTAACGATGCGCTGGACGAGATAGCTGCTGAACAGCGCTGCACAAGTCCATATAGGTGACCAGCCGATTGTATGCTTAATAAAGAAGCTGACAAGGGTAAGCATCTGCCTATAGCTGTGTAGTCTTGTTCCAGACGAGGCAATAGCAGATCGATCAAGTCATGGGTCGTGGTGGTCGTTGATACCAGCCATCGCGCATCACCAACAACAACACTAGAGACCTTTCAAGAAAAGACGCGAAATAAGGCCTACCTGGGTAAGGAAGATGGTCGACCGGCAGACGTATCTAAACAAGATGGATGCATGGCTTGTCCGGCAAGATCCTCTTACAGCAGAAGCCCTGCTCGAAACGCTGTTTGACGCCGCCGCCTCCACCTTTCACGATGCAGATGTCTTGCGATCCATGGTCTATGTGTTGGGCGCGCTCAGACGCTATGATGAATGTGAGCTGGCGATGCGGGCGTATCTTCAGCTTTCTATCCATGCATTCAAAACAACAGGTGTTGTGGAAGCGCATGTCCATGCAACAGCGCATCAGGCCGTCACCCTCTTTACACGCGCCTATCTCGACAACAAAGCTCATGCGGGCATTGTTTTGGAATTTGCAGAGACGGTCCAGGCGATTCGAAAAGACAATCATCTTCTTGGACGCGCGAAATGGGTCTTGTGCTTGGATGGACGGTTACCTTGGTCGGCGGCAGTCGAGCTGCTTGAACCCTCCTGCGAGCTCGTTTTGGCGCTCGTTGCATCAGACGGGCGCGGCAAGGCCCTTGGCGTCCTCAAGCAAGTCTTGCAACAACCTTCAAATGGGTCCCTCTTGATGCTTGGCAACTTGCTTTGTGCAGAAGAACAATACGAGCGTGCCATGCTTGCGTTTTCGCAAGTGCAAGCGCAAGAGACGTTTGATCAGAAGCGACAAGTCATTCAGGCGCAGCTGGCTATCATTGATGTCACGGCCATCTTGCAAGGTCCAGCCAAAGCACTCGACAAGGCTAAGGACGTCTTTCTCGTGTTTACGGCCCTGTTTGGTGCGCAACAATCGACGCCCTCCGTACCAGCGATTCTCGAACCTGCGCGCGAAGCACCGAGATCAACACCAACGCCGCCGAATGGTCATCGCAGCTCAAGTCTGCATCTCAAACCGCTCCGTGCGCAACCATCGCTCTTGCTACGGAAATCAGCCTCGGCACGGTCACTCTTGCATCGCCATCGTCACGTCTCGGCACTTGTCCAAGTCCAAGAAGTTTTGCACATGGCTGAGGTACCTCTGCAAGAAGGGCCACAAGCCCATCAACAGCGTCTTACAAAAGAGTTGCTTGCGACATGCTGGCTGCGTGTGGCGTGGCATGCACGTGAAGCATACATTCAGGGTGATGCATTACAAGCGCTCGCGGAAGCGCAATCCGTGGCGGGACCGACCTCGGCCGTCTTGCTTGAGCAGTGTCGCATGAATATCGCCTTCAAGGACGTGGCGCGGTCTCAGATTGAAGCGCGGTTTGAAATTTTACTACAGCGTGACGATGCACATCTTGAAGCGGCAATTGCATTTGCGCAATTTCTGATGCAGCAAGACACATCGGCTGTGGCGAGAGCGTATGATCTCCTGGCGCCCTGGACGACCCATCAAGTCGCCTTGCAACCTGAACTCTGGACGGCGTTCGGAGGTGTTTGTGAGGCGAGAGGGGAAGACGCTCGTGCGAGGGAGGCGTATTGGCGGGCGGTCGAGCTGGCGGATGTGCAGGGCGTTTTGCCATGGATGGCGTTGGCGGCGGCGTTATAAGCTGACATGGCAATGAGATGACTACATACATATAGAAGCAACAGATAGATGCAATGGTCGTTTGTTGGAAGACATCATCGATTGTAGCTTGATACCTTGGTGCACCTGAAGAGCCGTTTTCACCCTCGGCAGCGTGGTCATCGGCATCGAGAAACGAACGCTCATCGCTTGCGTCAACAGAGCCAACTGGGAGGGGCTCACAGTCCGTGTTTGGCGTTTGAGCAGTGTCAAGCGTGACCTGCAAGATGTCTCTGCACAGAAGCTGCGATGCGCATGAAAGACGACTCGTTTGATTGCTCTTGACATGCTTGTCTTGATGCTGAGAGGGAACACACTTGTCTGACGATGCGCGCCTGCAAGATCGTCAAGCTGCTCAAATCCACTGATTGCCATGTCGTTGTCGCCGGTTGATACGATCTGGATAGTCGTCCTTACTGACGATGCCGTTGCGCGATGGGTCGCATTTACCGCAGCTTGTGCACCAACGCTGCGTCGAGCATCAGCGGAATCTCGTCTGACTGCTCTTGCCATGCTTCTCGCATCACTCAGCGTGGCAACGAGGACGTTGCGCTGGCGACTGCATGGAGACGAGTGTCAATATTAGGGTTAGGGTTAGGGTTAGGGTTAGGGTTAGGGTTAGGGTTAGGGTTAGGGTTAGGGTTAGGGTTAGGGTTAGGGTTAG